>PVHP010018629.1:0-32894 GCA_004024765.1 Zapus hudsonius
ATGAAACATAGTCTGCGGCCATGAATAGGCTGGATACAGTTCCTACTGGGAGAGAACAGCAAACCAAGAAAGGAGCAATTGTGCAATGAAGGAGCCTGGGCCTGGGGGAGTCAATCAACAGCCATTAAATTTGGCCAAATATTCCACTCAGTGAGGGGGAACCCTTGATTGGAAATGGGGATTTAGGGCAATATGCATCCCATACACTTGGGCTCCCAAACAAAGATGCACTATGCGAATGTCTGACAGGGAGGCTACTAAACATAGAAACTAGGTAATCCAGAATGGTGTATATTTGTTAACCTATACTGTTCTAACTCTCCGATGGAGATTGTATTTGTATTTTTCAGGATATAGCGAGTGAGCTGTGGCCCATATAACCCTACCACCCGACAGCAGGCCAAAAGATGAGACCATGGCAAGAGATGAGACACCACAGTCATATTATGGAGGATCCATATGGAACCCTGCAGAGAAGGACGGGATGAACAAGGGACCCATACCCACAGCCATTCAACCAACTCAGGAGAAGCCAAATGTGTTTGTGTTTTTCAGGATGCAAAGAGAGAGCTGTGGCCTATCTATCTCTACCAACCAACCCTAGGCCGATGGCTGAGATCCTGGCACGAGAGGATCCACCACAGTCATATCGGGGAGGATCCATAGGGAACCCAGCAGACAATGACAGATGAACAAGGGACCTATAACCACAGTCATTCAATCAACACAGGATAGGCCATTGAGACAGAAACCAAGGATTTTTGACACAAGGACCCCTAAGCTCGCAATATTAAAGCAGCCTTAATACTCACCCACCAAGACTCAGGGAACTTAGCAGAAGAGGGGGCAGAAAGATTGTGAGAAACGTGGTGGGGGAGACTGTCCAGAGGCATGGCACCCATCAGTAACAACACACTTGGGCCAGGAGAACTGGGCTGAGTACTAGTATATCCAGGATCCCTTTCCACAAGGACTAATACAGACAGCCCATGGAGGAGGATATACAACTGATCAGGGATGGGGAGGGGGGAATTGGGGAATTCGGGATAACAACGCTTTGTTTGCCCACTAAATAATGTAACTCATTATGGACAATAAATATATATTTAAAAAAAGATAGAATATTAGATATCATATGTATATTATATAAAACCAGTAAGTATAAACATGGTCTATAATATATGCTATGGCCACCATATAATATATTTTCATATAGAAGACATTTGTGATATATAACCACTTGTATATAAGTTATATATAGTTGAAACATATTTCACATAATTACATATAAAATCATGGAATGCATACCACATGATATATAGAAATATATTATTTGATTTAGACATTCAAAATATATATTGTATAATAATGTTAATGATACAATGGATACACATAAGTATAAAACATGAGGTAATTGTATAATATGTAAGATATCTAACATAGCTAAAGTGATATATAGCATATATAACACACACACATGAGAAGACGAGTAGGCTGATGTGGAAGTTATTTTACTGATGAGGCAGAGAAGAGTTAGTGTTGGCATATCAGTCAATTCAGAGGATTCTAGATTCCTTCTCCTGAGTTCCCACTATCTACATTTTGGTTCTTGAATAATAAAGTAGTAGAGTCCAAGTGAATTGCAAGAGTTATCTGATTTCGAGTAGGGCTCTGTTTGGATTGTGAGCTCTCTGGTCTAGGTTGTTGCCCTGGTTTTTTATTTTTTGAGATTCTAGTCCAAATATAAACACTAGGTGTTTTCCCTTATGGTCTACTTTTAAAAAATTATTATCCATAATTAGATACACTTAATAAGGGAATAATATGTTGGTGTCTCCAATTCCTCTATTTCCCCTCTTCCCTGTCCCCAGTCAGTTGGATATTCTCCTCCTTATGGTCTACTTTTACCAGCTCAGTGTCCTGTTATTTCTTCCTGTTGCCCTATCTCCAGGGGCACTTCTCTACTCTCTGGGAATCTCTAGTTCCAGGTAGAGCAATCAATCAGAAGATACCTAGATGACCCATGTCAAAGCCCAATTGAGTTCTGCCTTCTTGTACCTGTGCCCCCAATCCTGGAAATGTCTCAGTTTAAAGTGAGGAATGATCAGTAAAACTTATTTTGTGCTTCTATCACCTCACCTTCCCCCCTCCTGCAGCTGTTTTTCTCCACTTTCCCCTCACCATTATATGACTGGTAGATAATAAAAACAAAAGGTCAACAACTAGTTACAAATGATTGATTATTTCATATCACTGTATAAATTAGTTCTATATGATCATGTACCATTCTAAGAAAAGGAAACAAGCCTTGAAAATACTGTATGGAATTTTAAAAATTATTCAAAACTAGATGGACACAAAATAATGGGAACAACAAAACCCTAATGAGTCTTGTTCTAGAAATAACTGAACCTATCACTGTTAGTATCTAAGCTGACTATTCACACAGCACTTTATACTTCTAGTCTGCAATGCAGATTGTCATACTGTGGCAAATAGATTTCTCCAATACTGTGTTAAGTTAAACCACAAGAAATTACCATTTTTGTACTCTACAAACTGTTGGTACCAATTTCGTAGATCAGAATCTTCATATGGGGGCTGGAGAAAAGAGCTCATCAGTTAAATGTACTTTCTCACCAAGCCTAGCTCTGGGTTGAGTCTCCAGTACTCTTGTAAAGCCACATGCAAAAACTGGTGCATGTATCTGGATTTTGTTTGCAGTGGCAGGAGGCCCTGATATTCTCTCTCTCTCTCTCTCTCTCTCTCTCTCTCTCTCTCTCTCTCATAAATAAATGAATAAAATATTCTTAAATAATTTCATAGGGTAAAAACTTTATTATCTGGTAGTTTTCTCCCATGTGTTTCTAATGACTTCAGGAATACATTAGAATATAAGGAAATCTTTCAGTTTTATTTAAGTTTAAAGTAAAAAATATAAAAGTTCTAATTTCTCAGCTGAAATTTAACTTCATTTTTAGGGTGTGTGTGTGCATGTTTCTAGTATATATAATGTGTTATGTGACTGTGTGTGTAGGTTTATGAACCCTTCACACAAATGTGTGGAGTTGAACCAGAGTTTCTCACTGATCCTGAAGCTTGAAGCATTTTGGTTAGACTGGCTGACCAAGAAGCTCCAGTGATCCTTCCTTCTCTGCTCCTTTACCTCTGGAGTTACAGGTATGAATGACCATTTACAGATTTTTATGTGTGTGTTGGGAATCAAATTCAGGTCCTCATACTTGTTCAGCAACTCTGCTGATACACTGATCCATGTCCCCAGCCCAGAACTAAACTTCTTGTACAATCTAGTGCACTCCTTTTTAATGAGCCATGTATCATGTATCATACATTCATACATGGTTTCATGTAAGAACTAACATTCAGAGAACTAAACTTGATCTTCTAGTTTTTGTTCAAAATATAGATAATCTTAGCATACAGTTGAAAGACTCTGAACTTTCTTGGTTTTATTCCCTTCTCAGAACTTAATACCCATGCTACTTTCCCTTTCACATCCTTGAATCTGAGAGGTCTGTTTAGGTAATTCATAACTGACTGTACCACTGGAGCTTTGCTAGTTGGGTAATTCAAAAGGAAGAGGGCACCCTGGATTTGACATTTGACCTTCTCAAAATTGAAGAGTATTTTTCATCTCATTCAGTTTCCTGGGCTCTTGTTTCTTGACCTTTGTAAGTTAGGCTAACACATAGAAACTAATACCAAGATTATCTTTCACCATGACTTCAATTCTCCCTTTTCATCTGTACATCCCATATACACAAGGAAGAAAACCTTCCTTCTATTCTTTCTGTATTCTACAATATTCTATTCCTTTCTTGATTTATGTATGATTAGCAAAGCTGTATAAATACTAAGCCTGTACGGAGAACTTACACATACAAACACCTTTGCCAATTTATTAAATCAAACCTAACTGGAGCACAGAGGTGTAAATCTTTACCCTCTAGAGGAAATTCTATAATAGATTCAAATGATGCTTACAAATGTCAGTTAAATACCTCACTACCTGATAGCAATATAGCTTGGAAAGAAAGGATATTATTTTTGCATGGTAATGGACATATACTGTTCTCTTAAACAATAGTAACCAAAAATGTCAGTGATCATTTATCATACCATGTAGACCTTTTAGGATTTCAGTTCCTAATAAACTGATCTGACACATCTTGGCAGAAGTTTTAACAGAAGTGGAATTGTCTAATCTGCATGGTACTGATTACAAACATTCTAAATCATGATGTATCTCTCTATGCTTACATCACTGCCGAAATGAATAATCTATGTAGGATATATTCTTATTGCCAGAGCTGTCCTGTATCATCTTGGTTAGATACATACAATAGCATCCCATAATGGTGAACTTTCAGAGTTTATCCAGATTCTTTCCTCTTCTGGAATTTTGTCAGGTTAATGCTTCTTGACACATGTGCTCTTAAAATTCTAAGTCTACTCCCATTTTGGCATTTGGCTGGATCTGACCTTATCTGATTGGCATCATGCTGACAATGTTTAGTTTGTTGAATTTTCTATCTATAGTGTTTGCCACCTTACAGACTTATTGATAGCCAAGGAGACTTCAGCATTTAAGACTTTTACTGGCACTTTTTTTTCTAAATGAATATAGTTACTGGATTTAATATTATAGTTATATAACAAAATTAAGTTCTACTTAAATCTGATTTGGCTAAGCATAACTCTTGTGTTTGGAAAGGCAAATTATTGGACAGTTATTTGAGTTATAGTGAAAAGCTTTTAGCACTGCATTTCTTCTTAGTCATTTGAAATATTTGTTGGTATTTTAGGACTATTCATCAATAAACAGAACTAAACATTGGCTTTGAACAAAACATTTATGAACTTATTCTTGTTTATATTTCATTTTACAATCATACTCTAAGAATGAAGAGTTTATCTGAGAAATCCGGAATGGCAAACATCCTAAATCCAGGCACTGTTAGCTTTATGAATATATTAACTCCCCAGTACATCATGTGAAGTACTGAAAATGGGCCTTAGCTACTAAAATACGTAGATTTCTTTCATGTTGTGACTAAGTCATTTGAGAACTCTATGGGCTGAAAATGTACAGAAAGATTGCCCACTGATTGTCAGCAGGGAGAACGGCCATCAAATCAATGCATGTAACATTCCTCACAAATTGCAAACAAGGGAGTATTGGACACCTGCAGTGCATCTTCTCTTTCACTGCAAATACCCAATGTTTCTGAATTGAATTCTGATGTAAAGTTCAATGATACTTGGTCTCTGGGGAGTTGTGGAACCACTTGGCTTGTCTGGAACTTGTTTTAAAACACACTTCCCTGCTAACAATATTGTTCCATTCTATCAACTCTTATATCCTCCACTGTACCAATCTACCTAGCATATCTTTTATGTTGCCTTTTACTTATGATATTTAAAAATTACTTAAAAAGTATACAGGTAAGTTTTAAGAAGGATTAAACTAATCTTACTTAGTAAAATTAATTTCAATAGGTTTTTGAATATGTTCATTTCATTTTACTTAGTATTCTGAAAAGTTTTGAATATTTGCTACTTGATTTTCTGTAAACTTAATTCTACGAAGCCTGAAATATTATAATTTTATCATACCAGTTTCAAATCAATTTTAAGTTTAAAATATTGTAACATGCTTTGATATGGTAACAACTTGGACTGTCACAAATTCAGAATTGTCCTTTTTCTAGCTAATACCCTTTTTCTCGCACCTTAAGATTCTTAATAATACCCTTCAATTTCCCATACATTTCTTGCTTTTGTTCATCTTGCTCTTGCTGCAAAAGCAACAACAGAAACACTATTTTTAAAATATAAAGTTAAAAATTCTCTCCAGACCCTCAAGCATGTGAGTAATCATGAGCAAAACATCTTAATTTAACCTGATTCAAATCTCTGAGGAAGCTCCTAATACTCAGTCCTACTTGCTTTTTGAGGAACCACCCTGTATCCCCCAAACTACCTATATGGTCTTGGGGTTATTCTAAAGGGGCAAGTTATGCTGCCTTCTTAACAGAGGCAGCAGCTTCCTTCTCTGTTGTTTTCAGCAGTGACACGCAAATTGATCTAGCAAATTCTGACTGCTTAGTCTCTCCACAGCATTCCACTTTTCACAAAAACCACTAGTATATGTTTATTGACTAGGTTTCAATTCCCACAGGCTTTGGAGCTTTGAGAGCAGAATGTAATTCTGTGGCTTTGCATTCCCCACTAGCCCTGCTTATCATTTAACCATAATGCAGCTAAGATTTCCTGATCTTTTTTGCCACTCCAAAACAGGGCATGATGCATACCAATGAACTCAACCATGGTTCTCAGTCAACAACAACAAAAAAATGCTACTCCACTTGTAATGTCAGAATCTGATTTCAAGTGATATTTAAATTTAACTAAAGAGACTGATGAGAAGTTGCCATAGAAAAGGGCGGAAAGGAATCCTGCTCGAATCTTTGGCATGCAGGATCTTTATCATCAGGTGTGCTGTAAATGTCATCCATTCTGGATGGGCAGAGCAACTGGTGCTATAACAACTGTGGCTTTGTTTTGATAAATATCACTATTAGGCAGTTTCTACAGCCTCTCATATTGAAAACTCTGGAACAGCCCTATTACAACCAATCTAAAACATTCTATCAAGAAGAGCTTATATCAAGTTGAAAAAAGCACCTTCCTACTGATAACTCACACATCACTTTCAAAGTTCTTATACATTTCTCATGTCCTTCTGTGGTGATTCACATATCCACCCTGCACATAAGGTGTGGAAACCAAGGGTAGTGGACCTCTTCAGTGCCAAACTCACTTCCCTCCTCCCATTTTTCATTCTTGACTTCCTTGAAGGCTTCTTCCTACAGTTCACTTGTGGGCTTTCTCTGGCTTGCAGAAGTAGGTTCAGGCTTCCCTGGGAAGTGCTGAAATGGTCAATCCCTGAGAAACAGCCATCAAGGATCACACATAGTGATTCTAAGTAGCACAATTTCCTCACATCTCAGGTTGCATTTTTTTTCTCCCAGAGGTTTCCAGTGTTCTGTGCCCATGACAGTAACTTGATAAACTCTGGGATGTCTGCCTTTCTGTCTCATTCCATCACTCCCACAATGATGCTACCTGTGTTCCTCTCCTAAATCAACTACTAGTATCTACCTTCTCCACTCAGGCTCTGCTTCTGTGGCAAACCAACCAAAGACATTGGACCACAGAGAAAAGATTCGTATCTGCTAACTACTGCACTGCTACTTAATGGAGACCTAGGACTGGAACCAATTTACTAGATGAGGTTACTTCTTACTGATGATCAGTAATTGACAGAACTGGTCTCAGGCTGTCTGGGAAAAATGCTGACACTATAAAGGAAACAAAGTTGTTAAATGTCTCTAGGCATGGCAACACTCTAAAGGAGACAAAGATGTTAAATGTCTCATGCTGGTTATCACTATCAACTGGGGAAAAAAAGGAAAATGCAATAATTACCTAGCATGATGAAAGGGACTCCCAGGAAGGTGGAATTGTATTTTCCACCAGTAAGATTGATGATCCCAGCTGCTGTGAGAGTGGCTAGGCTTATGGTTACCAACCCTAGAAGGCCTAGCCAGGGTTTGCTGCGGACGCAGTCCTGCATAGAGCAGCAGAGGATGGCCATGGTGACCACCAGGATCAGGCTGGTGACCAGGTAACATTCTGACACACGGCTGGTCTTCTGGAAATCCTCCCTCAGTGATGAGGAGGTGTAAGGGTACATTTTGACTTTGCTGTTGGATTTCTGGAACAGTCTGACAGTGTCGCAGAAGCTGGACTCCCACCTCTCAGCCACTATGTCATTGAGACTGTTGATTGACTGCAGATAGTAGGTGAGCTGAATGGCCTCTGCAGATTTCACCCGATCCTTGCTGTGCACAGTGACGCCCCCAAGTTGGTGCCCATTATAGACAGCCCTCCCGTCTTTTAAGTGAGTGATTGGATATGTGATAGCAAAATTGGTCCGATTGGTAGCCCGAGCGTTCTTTAGCTCTTCCAGGACATGTACTATGTCATCCACGATGCAAGTCTTATCATTATTCAGGATACATATATGGGCAAACGTGTAATTAAAACCAGGCCTCGGAACCTGGATCTTGGTCACAGCTGTATGCAACTATGGGGAAAAAACAAACAACAGTTAGTGTTTGTTATTATTAGACTTTAATAAATGACATAGCTCTGTTCTCCTTTTTGGAAAAAGGAAATCATTCATTCCATCTCTAAGGCAGAGAGTTTCAACAAAATGTTATGATCATAGATAAGAAATAGGTAGTTTGTATGCAAAACATACATTTGACTAGTAGTTTCACTGTGTGAGGCCCCTGGACCAACAACATCAGCCCAACCTGATAGCATGTCAGAAGGAAACATTCCTAGGCTCTACCAGTAACATGGAAAATCAGAATCCCTGAGGTATAGCCAATGGATCTTAATTTTCACAATCTCCCCTCCCCCAGAGGATTCTCATGAAGCTAAAGTTTAAGAAGTGTTGCATTCAAATGAATAAAAAAATATTTTAAAAAATTAGCAAATCAAGACAGAGAAGTGAAATGACTTCCCCAAGGTCACATGCATTGTAAATAGCAGAGCTGGGCTGTACAAGGCAATCTGGCTTCACTGCCTGTGAATTTAACCTCTTTCCATGTATCTCTAGGTTGACATGCCAGCTATGACTGAATTTGTGCTTTTACTGTGCTGCGCCTAAAAGCCATAAGTTCTTGAATTCACATATGCAGGATTGTGTGTAATCTGCTTTCTACATTAAAATCCAGTGTGCGTTTGGAGGGGCAGTTAGAGACAAATAAACTAATACCACGTGTTAGGGTCACACCTTAAATTCTCTCAACAATTTAGTTAACAGATGAGAAAACTGGGGCTCATGGAGGACATGTGAAGAGGAATGTTAAGGCTTCCATCTTTTAAAATAGCATCATCTTACTGTTTCAGCTGTAGCTATACATGTCCTTAATGTAACTGTTTCAACTCACCAACCAGTTCTCTTCGTGGTGGCTTTGCCTTATCTGTGTAAAATGTGGCCAATCTTAAAAAAATGAAGCCAGTGAGAGATATGGACTGGAGTGTCTCCATGACCCTGATTTATTTTCCCTCAAATCTGTTCTAGATGGATTGTTTGTTAAAACATTTTGTTGGGCATCTGTCTGGGTGAGTGGGATATTATGTTTTTTTTAAATATCTGAGAGACACCAGCCGTTAAAGTCCTAACTCTCAGTGTCCCCTTCCCCAACATGTCTTCATGAATCCCAACCCTCAGTTCAGAAAACAGTTCTCTGTATTATGTTTGGTGGAAATATATTCATTTCTATCAGTGTCTGTGTCTCTGTATCTCATATACACAGAGAGTAAGCAAAGGAGGGGGGAGAGAGAGAGATAGGAGGCTACTTTTATAGCTCTAATCATATGCTAAAATTTTGTTTTGGTGTTTTAGAATTCATAGGCAGGAAATATCTTTTGGCAGTTTTAAGTTCTGAGAGTTTCTATCCATTCTTCTCTAAGTATAAGCCAGCAAGTTTTGATTAAAATTATTCCTAAATACAAAACTTTTCAAAATGTTGACGTTTACTTTGGTAGAGGGAAGAATGAAGAGGAATTTAAAAATGAGAGAAATTTATTTTGTTAAGAGTTAAAAGTCTGACTTTGGGGAAAGATTTAGAATAGACTAGAAAAGGACTAGTATTGAAATCATGCATATGTGTAATATTTAGTGCATTGTTTGTTCCCACAAACAGTGTAATAAATCTCCCTTAGAACAATTACTAAATACATCAAGAGAAAAAGATTGCCAAGAAAGATGGTGTTAAGCCTTAAGGCTGAACCCAATTATAGCAAAGGGATATTTTCCATCCATTCTCTAAGGCAATCATGCCATGCTGGTTGGGAAGGTGTAAACTCTTTAGTAAACTGCCAGCTCTACGCATCTATTGCTATGACCCCTGGGTCCATGCATGGAAGGAAGCAGATACTATGTTAACCAATGTCTGATCAGACAACTATTGGGAGTCTTTGTAATGAGAACATTCTTGCAGTTTGAGAGAGATTTCTGAACTCAATTGCAGAGCTGCTATGAAATGCAGCTGCCTTGGATTTCTGATGGAGTGGTGGGTAGAACATATGTCACTCTCACTTCTGAGTGCCAGAGTGACACAGAATGACAAAGCAGCTAGGAGGTTTGGCTGATGCCACCTACCTGGTAGGGGGAGTGTGTGGGATTCTACTGTGGGCTAAGAAGTTAGAGAATAATAAAGCATGGGAACTGAGAGCTGAGACTCCTTTCTGTGACTACTGAAACAACTCAGCTTTGATGACTGGTTCTCATGACTACTTATTAAGTGCAAACACATTCTATTCTTGGACATTCACATGGCTGTTGACAGACACACTGCAGATAATACCTGTGGATGTGATTTTTGAATGTCCTGACTTACTTTCCTATAGAAGCTCCAATAGGGCAGGAGAAACTAGCTCTCTCAGCTCTGCTACCCGGTGTGCTGACAGGGTTTTGACAAGGGAAGCCAGAAGTGAAACCTATGCTTCAGCTAACCCACCAATTCTACAACACTCTTCTCAAGTGTATTACTATGTTAGTTAAAAGACTTTCAGAAAAGGAAGAGAAAATGATACAAAGTAGTAGTCCTGACTCTGAACACAGTCTGAATCAGCCATGTGAGCCAACATATCATGTGTATTTGTGTAATGTGTAGGTGCTATTCACACAACACACATTCAACAAGTACTGGTCATATCTACTGATGGAAAATCACATGAGATACAGTGTTCAAAACAATGAGGAAGATTAACAGAAAACTACACCAAGTGCTATGTTCTAGTAAATCTCAAGCCAACATCAATCTTGATCATGATATCTGGACTATTATGTTGTTTCCAAAGAGAGTAGAAGTGAATATTAAATTGAAATTCCTTCTAAAGCTGTGAGCATATCATTCAAACTTATTGTCTTTGCTCTAATTACTCTTCAAGTTGAAAATAATAGTGGTAGCAACTGGTCTGGTAAGTTCTGTCTATATAGTTGAAAATCTCAATATAAAGACTATGGAAGGGCTGGAGAGATCGCTCAGCAGTTAAGGCACTTGCCTCTTGTGCCTAAGTCCCCAGGTTCATTCCCCAGTATCTCCATAAACCAGACCCACAAGGTGGTGGCCCTGGTGCATTCTCTCTCTCTCTCTCTCTCTCTCTCTCTCTCTCTCTCTCTCTCTCTCTCTCTCTATCTCTCTCTCTATCTCTATTTCTCTATCTCTGCTTGAAAATTAATAAAATATTTAAAAAGACTATGGAAATAGTTTAATTATTATCCCACTTTACATTTGGAGAAACTGAGGCTTAAATGGTTTCAAAACTTAGATAAGCTTCAAAAACTTATCTAAGATGACAAGTAAGAGCAGATGCAGACTTTAAATCGGGTCTAACTCTCTAGCAGAATGCTTAGTCCTAGACAAACACAAGTTCTGCAGTGTGGATAAAGAAAGAAGTAGGAAAGAATGAACAGTTGTCAGGCTACCCCATTCCAATGGCTGGCAGTGAAATGACTGAGCTATAGGACAGCCATACTTGGAGATCTGAGGTCCCATAAGACATAACTGAGACAGATAAACCTCTTCAGACAGAAAGTTACATAGCAATATTAAACAGGTAATACAGGAGATTGGTTTGGGGTTTACTACTTTCCCATTTTCCCTCCAGTCTCTGCAGGTGCTAGATAAACCTTTTCAAAGACAGGCGTACTAAGAGAAAGGGCTACAAAGCACAACAAAATCTAGTAATGAGAAAATTTGGCTTTCAACATGGTTTCTGTTGCTCAGTCATGTGAGAGACCTTAGAAATGCTACTCTGCTACTCATGTGGGAGCAAGATACTTCAAGTTCTCAACCTATGTATTTCTAATGCGAGTGACACCTACAATTTATACAATCAGATACTGGGTAAATAAAGTTAGCCTCATAAATATCAATTTGAAATTTATTACAGCTACTTAAGGTATGCTTCTTCTGCCCAATGAAGTTCTTTTTAGGCCATGACAGATCTTATAGTAAATGAATTTTAGATAGAAAACAGGGTAAAGAAAACAGACTTACTGAAAAAAAATTCCCTTTTGTGAGTGATTTCTCATTCTGGGGAGGCACTGACTCTTTTAATCCCCTTCTGTCAGAACTTGGGACAAAGCCAGTATGGGCTGCTGGTCACGACAGGCCAGAGTCTAATTTCCTCTCTGCCTCTCTTTGGCACACTCAGATCTTCCTCAGAAGACAGCAGGGACACCTTGTAGAGGAAAGTACAGAAGGGATCTGGAAGGAAGTGTCTGTTCCTGACTAGAGGTTAACATAGGAAAATACCTGTGGAGTTCCAGGGTCTTACACAATATATTTCAGCTCTTTTTGAATTTGTTTCTAGCTGAAAAGGAGAGAGGAAAGGCATGAAGGCTGCTCTTCCCAAGGATGGCAGTTAACATGCTCTAGAAGCAGCTTCAAGCTGCCACTTATCTATGGAGAAGGTGTGTATTCCCTGGGTCTCCCACAGGATGCAGATTCAGTCACCCAGCATGACACCCCTGTTTATTTTCTTTTGTTATTTTCTTTTAACTTTGTCTGGACAAATCATGAATTGGTACCATTCTTTTAACCATTGCCTTCTAGTCCTTCTCTCATTTTCCCATCTGACTTTCTGCATACATTTAAGAAATATTGAAATTGTTATTTTGCCTTCCTAAACTATACCATGTGCCCTCAAATATTACTTTCCAAGTGACACCAAAATTGCTTAGACATGCTTTCAAGGAATACTTGCTTTTCACCCCTTACATCAAATGATTTTTTTTACCGAAACCTTCCAAATTTCAGGTTTTGATTAAGCTCTATATTCTGGGATGGGTAGGTGGTTACTGGCAAGGCATCCTCACCCAGGACATGAGAAAACACCTTGAAGTGGATGGATCTAGTCTCTGAAGTTCATAAATTACGCTAGCTTCCTTGGTGTTATGTTCTGTCTTTGCATGATCTCACTCTCACCCACTCTCTTTCCTCTTCTGTTAATAGCAATGCATTACATCAGAACACCAGAAGTCGCAAGTTGGGGATTGTTACTGTGATTCATTTGTATTGCAGCCAAGAGAAAGTTAGTCATCCTTTAATAAGTGAACAGAAATAATCATTCTTCCTTTGAAACATAACATTTTTCAGAGGACACCAAATTTAAGTTGTGGATGAAGCCAAGCGAGTGACTATCTAGCCACACACTTCCTTTGCACATACATGCTTGGTGTCCTGCATGCCAAGGCATTTGTTTCTCCTGTCAATCCTGCAGTGCAAGTACAGGTCTGGGAGAGTGGTTTATGCTTGTTTTGCTCCTTGCTTTATTGGGGGTACATACTCAGATTGTGAGTGTTGACACTGAAAAGCAGCCAAGAAGCTCCACTCTGTAATTCCCCCAACAAACTGAGCTTGCCTTTGCAGCCTTGGCTGGTGAAACAAAGCAGCTTTGGATTAGAAGGAAGTCAACCTGAGCTTTTAGAAACAAACAGTAGTGGTGATGGCAAAGCACTTGCATTATTTCATTGCAACTTTTGACCGATTTCACATTTTTCTGGACGAGAAAGACAATTCTTATTTCCATACTCTTGGAGAAAATTTCACTTTGTTGAAACAGCACAATCTTGATACCATGAAGATTCCTAGAAATATGTTATACTTTCTGATCAAAGTTACTATTTTTAATTTCCTAAGTCCTCACTTGACTTTTATGGTTAAGCTTGAAGTCTAGTTGAGCAAGTTTGCTGGTGATGAGTCATGTTTAATAGCAATAAGAGGACCAATACTCACAGAAATGGGAGAATGGTAAAGTTGATTAGTCAAATGGAAAGAAAATCAAATGAATGGGAAAATAGGCACCCATACAACTAGTGATACAGGGAAAAGAAAATCAAGATGCTAAGGACATTTGAGTCTAGAGAACGACCTTGGACATGAGTTTGAAGGAATACTGTATCAGAAGTCGAAGGCTTCAATTTTATGCCTGCCCTATGTTTTGCCAGCCACATGACATAGAGATAAAATTAATCTATGGAAACATTACTTCCCTGTTCTAAATCCCTCATGAGTTTCCCATCAAGCTCAGAATAAAATCCCAAGTGTTTTCTATGGGCAAGCACATGATACAGTGTCCTGACTGACTTCTCTAGACTCGTACCACACAGTGCTTCTACTGTAGTGCTCATCTTGCTTTTGATTCTGCCTGGAATATCTTCCCTCCAAAACATATCAAACTTGTGTTCTTGCTTCTGTTATTTCCCTCACTAAATGCAATCATCTTCCCTGATGTTATCCTCATTTTAACAAAAAGCATCATCACTCTCACCAACTTTTTCCATTTTAACTTCTTCACAACACCAATCCTGATATGGTGTTATAAGTCTCTTTGTCTCTGTATTCTGCTCTCCCCATTGGAATATGAATTATGCCATGCTGGTGCATGTCTCTGTTTGGCCTATCTCCACATTTCCATTAGCTAGACAAGTGGTTGGAAGACATATTGCAAAGTTGAAAAAACACACGGTGTCTCAGGAATGAATGAATCATCTGTATCAAAGGCATGATGAGGGCTCAGTAGGCTGATGGATATGCATGCATTTTGTAGATGACTCCATGGATGTAAATGTTATCATTACACAGCAAAAACATATATGGTATCTCTGGTTAGTGGTCTCACAGACATAATAGAGTCCCAATTGTTCTGAAGCCCCTGATTTTTTAGAATTTGATAGTATCTTATCCTTTCATGCAGAGGACATGGGTTATGGGGTCAGAATGCCCAAGTTCAAGTCCTATTTGTGTTAGTGCTAGTGGCTAGGACTCTCACAGACACAACTGGGCTCTGCCTATATTCCTTCACCCTTTCTATGTCAGTTCATACCAGCCCCACTTCTAGCCTAATGTGGAAATACTAGGGCATTAAGATACTGGCTCAGTCCCAAGCAGTTGGAACTATGACTAAAGACAATTTGTGTATAAATAGCTGAGTTCCCATGGCTCCCTGGGTGTGGTGACCCTGTAGCATATGCAGCATCTTGTGATTTCAGAAGGACTGAGCTCCACTTATGCAAAGGGTCCTCATAACCAATTTTTCACCTTCCCTGTCTCACACTGTGACTCTTCTGCCAGTGCATCCTGGGATTGATTTCCAAATATTCTATTTCTTGGAGTTCTTACCATCAGATAACCACTCAGGAAACCCAAACTAAGAGAATAACTTTAGGTATTTCATATAGTTTCATTATCTGTAAGATGGAGAAAATCCTTACCTCATAAGGTCATTGTGAAAACATATAAAAGGTGTCTGGCCAGAAATTTAGTATTGGGATGTTGATTAGAAATTGCCCTTTCTGGGCTGAGGAGATGGCTTGGTGGTTAAAGGCACTTGCTTGCAAAGTCTGCCAACCCAGGTTCTGTTACCCAATACCCATGTAAAGCCAGATACACAAAGTGGCACATGTGCTGGAGTTCATTTGTAGTGGCAAGAGGCCCTGATGGATCCCTTCTTCCCCCTCTGCTCACAAATAAATAAGTAAATATGTTTTTAAGTAGGAAAAAAAAACGTCTTTTTTTCTTCATCCATGCCAATGCTCACATCACATGCATCTAGAGTTCGTTTGCAGAGGAAAGAGGCCCTAGTGCACCAGTTCTCTCTCTCGCTCTCACTCTCTCTTCCCTTGCAAATAAACAAATAAATAAATGAAAGATTTTAAAAGAAGATTCTCATTCTACAGGTTCAGCAGTGGTTTAGTAGTAGCAGTTTTTTGGCAGTTCACCTAACTGACCTTCAGAGATTGTTTTATCTGCCTGCTCTTTCCCCCAACCAAGAGTCTTGTCAGAATCCAAGCTTATGATAATTTCATTTTCAAGAGACAGTTTGGTTTATTAGGGCAATATTTTAGAAAATTAACAAACAGTTCTAGGTTAGGAAAGATCTTAAATATCCAATCACTTAGTTATTCCCTTTTCCACAAGCAAAAATTAGGCTGCATACATCCTGGGCATAAACCCCTGCATACAACTGGAATTCACACTTTTAGCAGCTCCAGGCTATGGGGAAAAATCAAAACATCCCTGAAATACTTGAAATCACAAATAATTGATAACAGTGCTAAATCTAAAAATTATGGAAAAGTGTCTCTATCAGATGAAGTCTGAGGCGTATTTCATTTTGCCTTGAAATGATTTAGAAGTTTCTAGTGGGCACTGAGCTTGAGAACAATGAAAACTATGGTTGATGAAAGGAATAACAGTCCAAGGTTCTACACAATTATATGCTAACTGCTCGTCTGACTGATAGACCAGGAGTCTTAGGTGAGTACCTGAAACATGAAAGAGAGTTTCACTTGGTAGTGCAGTTTCTCCTGGAAATTCTCTGTTACTAGGGTTCTCATACAAAACTATTGCCTTTAAAATCCCATGAATGAGTGCCTCAGCTGCTGCTCTCCTTTTCCTGGTAGGAAAAGATGCTTGATAGTGAGCTATGATTGCTTCTATGATCCAGCTTATATGTAGGTGCTGCTATTCGTGGCATGATGTGTCGTGGTGGGTACAAATCTAAGCTTTGGCATTAATGCATGTGTGTCTATATTTCCTCACTTGTAAAATGGGTACATTAAGAATATATAGCCCATTAAGATTGTTAGAGTATAAATAAATCAGGTGAAACTTCTCAGCAAGTCTCTTACAAGTGGTGTCCAGCAAATGTCTGAGAGGAAAATCAAAATGAATAAACATAATACCTCATTTCTGTCTTCTATTTTGCCTTACTCTCCTTTTTCCCTTTGAACTTGAAATTTCCTCAGTTGTTTTAGAAAAGTATGTTCAATGAAATGTAAAGGTGACAACTTTTTGTCAAGAGATTAAGAAGTAGGTGGAATTATTGACATGTAGAAGTATAAATATTTTAACAGAATAGATCAGTAGTATGAATTTGGAAGTTATCACATTAATCCCAGTACAAGCTCCCTGCCTGAAAACCACCCATGTCCTTTAGGTTAGCTTCCAGAGATGACTGTGCACATCAATAGAAAGAAACCAGACCAAGTAGGGGAAGATAGTGGATGTAGAGGAAGGACTCTAAGAGGTATTAAGTGGGTACTAAGTGTTGGGCAATGTGCGAAGAATTCTACATATATTATCTCATTTAATTTTCACACCACCCAAGGAGGGTACGTACATATTACATCCCCAGGTGCAAGTGAGGAAACCTGGCCTCAATGAACTTAAACCTACCTAAATTCACAAATTTAGTAAGTAGATCAGCCCAGATTTAAATCTTAGGGTCAGAAGATTATCTCCTAATGGGAGTTCCTTTGACAAAGTAATCTTTATCTCTTAACATCTATTCTTAAGACATTTGAATATTGATAAATTTGTTTTTTGCTGTTAGGTTTAAAAGGGTCGGCCATGGCATGTAGGATACTAGCATATGAAATTCAACGGATCATACATATCAAGAAACCCTAGGAAAAGTGAAAATATTCTGACCTGTGCTGAATGCTGAAGCCCACGGAATACCAGATACTTTACAAAAAAAAACCTCAGAGAAGAGTCGCAACCCCTTTACTAATGACAAGCGTGCTCAAAACAGCTAGAGATAAGAAAATAGTTATGAAATTAGGTAAGACTTATCACTCAAAAAGCATCCTTTGTATCATGTATGTTTTCTGTGTTACCCTCTTACACACACACACACACACACACACACACACACACACACACAAACACTGGAAAAGAATAGTTGGTAGATGTATTGGTAAAAAGGGCTGAGAGCTTGGAGATTTACTAGAAAACATCAGAACTTGGATATCATCCTTCCCCAAATGTAGTTTAACTCCAGGATATATTTGCTCTGTGAGGCACGGACTTTATTCCATTGAATCCTGTTTCCAAGGCACCCAGATTAGTGCCTGCACAAGGAAGGAGACTAACAAAGATGTGATCACTGTCCCTCCTGTGTTCATTCTTTCTTCATGATTTAGACTTTCTCTGGTGACACTGAATGAGACTTCACTTGTATCCAAAGTCTTCTGTGCTATGTGCATATCATTTACATCTTAAGTAAATAGATGACACTGAATTTGGTCCTATTGCTTACATGCTTCAGACAAATGGCTGGTCTCATTAGAGAAATAGGTAGCATTAGATGATAATCTAATCTAATCTATACATATATGCATATACTTATATATGTGTATATATATGCAGAGGAACAATTTAGGAAAGTGATTGGGGACAAGTAAATATGTGCTGTGCTTAATTATAGGCCAGTTTAAAATGTTCATGTATATTGGACTGTTTTAGAAAATTTAAAAATAAAAGAAAATCTAGAGACTAGTAGGAAAAAAAATCTCTTGTGCACCTATCATCCAAAGTTATTTCTGTTTGAAGATTCTGCCTGTACTATTAGTGCTGTTAATAAGGAAGTGTGGCCATGAAACTTATTATACAAATTGGAACACTTTTGAGAGTGCAAGAAAGAAATGTTAATTTTACAGGAACAACAAGCATAAGTGGGGCCATCACAGGCAAACTAGGATGCACAGTCGCTCTGTTGATGGATACCCTACAAGGTATGACCGTTGTGACATCATCTGCTTATGCCTTCAATGGACCTCAGATGGTATTCTATTTGGTTTATGACCCCATTGTTGCTGATGAAACCTAGAATACTGCATGTGACACTATGGTGTCACTATTAAGGCCTCTAGGAAAGAAATTGGAAAAAATTCCTTCCATCCCTAACTGCTTCTCACCACGCCAACCCTTTCAATCATTTCAACTTCCTTCCACTACAAGGCTATGATGTGATGCAAGGTTCAGATGCTCTTGCAGCATCAGCTTTGTTCACTATTGTAGAGATAGCCTGTGTCCCTACCACCTCTGAGCACACCAACCCTGCTGTTGACAGGTAGCTTCCATTGAGGTGTTCCATTGACAAGGGCTTCTGGAAGTGGTTCACCCAAGCAGTAGAAAAAAAGTTGCCTTAAAACCAAAAAGGTATTACTCTGCGTGATTCTATCTTTAATGTAGACAGTAGCTTGCTGATTTTCAGACTCACAGATGTCAAGTTTGTGAAGAGTCTCAGACACAGGACAGGTGGTCAGGGCAGAACCTTTTTTGCTTTGTTGAGCATTAGAGGTTGTACAGAGAAAACACCAATTATAGCAGTGACCAATTTATTCAATATGTTCTGTGTCTATGGTGAGAATTGTAAAAACACTGAGGATATAAAGGAAACTGTTATAATTTTACCTTCAAGAGGCAAACTGTCTAGTGAAGAGACTTTAGGTAGATTCTCTGAATTGGTTAGCACTGGTGAACCCAAAGTGAAGTTCCACATTCCTGTGACAGGAGGAACTTAAGAATGTAGTAAGATACAGGGCTTCAGTCTTCTGTGTTGTAGTGTGCAGGGTGTTTGTGTATTGGTGAGGAGGATATAAAGTTGTATGTGTACAATACAAGCCTGTGTGTAGCTATGAGGGAAGTGCAATGAAATATAGAGTTGGGAGAGGAAGAGAGTTAAGATCTCATTCATATAGTCATTGAAATTTCTTAGCACCTTTGAGTAATCTTTAAATTTTTTTATGTTTGCTTTTTGAGGTAGGGTCTCACCCTAGCCCTGACCTGGAATTCACTATGTAGTCTCAGGCTGGACTCGAACTTGCAGAGATCCTCCTACCTCTGCCTACCGAGTATTGAGATTAAAGGTGTGTGCCACCATGCCTGGCTTAATTTTTTTAATTTTGTGTGTGTGTGTGTGTGTGTGTGTGTGCGTGTGTGTGTGTGTGCATTTGTATGCTTGGCACAGTGCAGCATGGAGGTCAGAGGACACCTTTAGAGTCCTTACCTTCTACATCATTTGAAGCAGGGTCCCTCATTCACTGCTCCATTCCTGAGCTTCTGGGAAAGTTTGCCTCCCTTCTTACATAAGTGTACTGGGGTTATAGAAATCTGCCACAGCATCTGGCTTTGACATAGAACCCAGGGATTTGAAGTTACTTACTTAGAGTTGCAGGGCAAATATTTTGTTCACTAACCTATCTCCTCAGCTCAACTTTGACTAAACATGGGCCATGAGCACAACAGATATGGCTCTGCCCTCACAGAACATTCAAATCATGGGAGCTAAAGACAAATGATGATACAATTACAAGTCTGTGTCGAGTTGTGACATGAGAGAGGTATAGAGTGTTCAGGGAAGTAAACCAGGTAGTTAAGGGAAACTTCTTGGAGAGAAGTGATTTCTAAACTCAGGCCCGTGAATGTGAAGGAGTTCATTATAGCCAGAGGCTTGCATGTATGATGGAAGCAATGGTATGGGCAGTCTCCCAAGCTCAAAAAGGAGCTGGAAGTAATTTGGGATGATGGGAAATGTTTGAGGAAAGTTCAAGAGGCACAGAAAGTCCATACAAGGTTTTGTTTTGGAAGACACACTATCCTGAAGGCAACTGGGAACCAAGGAAATATCTTTGCAAACTGGAGACTTGATGATAAGAATTGCTTCCTGGGAAGATCACCGTGCTGCAATGTTTTGGTTGGATTGGGAAGGCTGCAGACAGAGTGAAGACAGGGAGATGGCATGAAGAACTATCTAGGGTTCATTGATGAAAGGAATTTTGGAACCCTAGTAGTCTTACTAGCTTGTAGGAGGCAAGGTTATATGTCTTTTTCAGATGTGGACAGCTTATGCCAGGAAGTAATCCAGGTAGTAAAATTGGATGACAAATTTCATCTTACTGATTAAATATTTGGGTTGCATTTCCCAGGTTTGGGTCTTAATGGGCTATTACCAATTATAGATTTATAGATGACATGTGGTCTTGCAGCTTTCTGTATATACACTTCCAAAGCACAGTTGTAGCCCAGATAAGCACAGAAAATCCCTGGCCAATTGTTTGAAGTTATTTGGTAGCAGATATGGTTGGCACCCCATTCATATCCTCTAGGCCTTATCTCTTGAGAGCACACCTGCCCTACTTCAAACGCCAGCACCCACACTTCTTTGTCAGAGAGCCCACTTTACCATCTGTTTGGCATGCCAGAAGTGCTGGGAAATTAACACCCTTAGTAGCAGTCTTCAACCAATGACAGACGGGAGAATTGGTGTTAAAAAACCCAGCACCATTCCCATGGTGGGATACTCTGGGACTAATATGTTTTAAACTAATTTCCAGAGTTTCGGTGGTGGTGGTGGCTTTGTGACACAGTTGCCCATAGCAATGGCTGTCTTAATTAGATACCCTTTTAGGCTTTCCCTCCTTTCTGGTTTATTCCACGGATTCCCCTTATTCCCCTGTACCCATCAAATAGGCTGCATTTACATGATCTCTTGTTTTAGAGTTGGCTTTAAGTGAAACTCAAACTAAAACAACATCCAATAATGCCCACAGCCTCTGTGATAAAATGTCCTCAAAACACCAAATCATTTCCAAGCCAACTCCTCAGTGTCTTAAATATTCAAATATGGTTTTGTGGTAAGAAAATTCAACACTGAGGGGGTAATGTTAGGATTACATGAGCTTCTTTTCGGATTCAGTATTTTCATGCGGACACATTTTTTTTTTCTGATGATGCACATAGCTGGTATGCAGTAAGTCTCCATTTGGTCCTGATAAATTCATCAATCTGTAATGGAAGGATGGTATCAAGTGTCCTTCTCCCTCATTTGGGGTATAGCACATCTTTTCATTAAGGATCAAAGCCAACTGTACTGTAGGGACATGTTATACTGTAATGTATACATTACAGTATAGGGACATGTATACATGTAATACTGTAACTCCTTAAGGAGGGTTTAGGGCTTCATCCTGCCTGGAATGGAGAACTGTGAGATGACATGATCTTTCATTTTTCTTCTCGCTTATGAAAAGAAGCAGGCATTTCTTCGGCTTTTACTTATTTGGAAGAAAAGAAACAAGCTTAGCAATATCTTTAGAAGCCTCTTTGCATCCTTCTGAATCATCTCAGTAGGTAAGGTCTCAGACTTCAGTGTTCTCTGTTGACAGCAAGTGCTGGCATGTTGCCCAAGTTGGATGAAAGTCCCTATCTTTACATTTCTGGATGTCTGCTGTTATGGCAGTAGGTGTGTGGGAGAGACAGCTGATGTGTTCACTGGATTCCTTCCCAGGCAGTGATGTGACTGGGGAGTATGTGCTGGTGGAGACAAATTCTCCATGCATCAGCACTGCTGCCAGTACAGGTGTTGAAAGTCTCCATGATGGCAGTGTGTCGGACTTCAGTAAAACTGAGCTGATCTGTCTGCAAGATTTTGGCTGTCTTTCTTCTTGTTGGTACTCACCATTGTTGGGTACTTTGCCAACTCCTCTGCTTTACTGACAGTGCCTCTACATAGAGGGAGGGAGTACCTGTGTGTACACATCTGTGTGTGTGCGTGTGCGTGTGCACTCTTCATCATTGATATATAATACACAGTAAAGAATACAAATCTTAAATGTATGGTTTTAAATGTATTTTATATGTACACACTCGCATAAACATTGTTCTGATGGAGAGACAGAATATCTTTTGCACCCAAAAGGCCACTCATGTCCTGTCCCAGTTATGGTCTCTATTGGCCACAGAGGAAGATTGCTTTGACTTCTATCAGCATTTATTAGCTTGCTTGTTTGTTCTTAGAATGCCTTCACTATGTACAACTTTTGGGTTATTTCCACTTTGGGGATTTTTATAAATTAACTTCTGTGGACATTCTTGGACATACCCCTTGGAGGACATATGTACTTCATTTCTTTCTTGTCTGACATTGGATTCACAAGACTTGTGTTCATATCCAACAGTCATTTCCTGGTGATCTTGAGCAAATGTCCCATCTGGAGCCTCAGTTTTCCTATTATCAAAATGTGATTACTATCTTTTAGTGTTGTTGACTCCTGAATGAGATAATAGAAAGCTCCCATCAGAAATCTCCATCAGAGGTGCTCAGTCTTTTGTGTTCTGAGAAAGCATTTCCTATCTTAATCAGAAAATGGAGCTGGTACCTTCACCCAGGAGTTACTATTCATGATGTTCATGATGTTTTAATTAAATGTCTGGAAATGTCATATTCTCCTGGCTGCCTGGAGGTATAATTTTCATAAAACACCTCTTCTCATGATGCGAGGGTTATATTTTTGTGAGAAGTAGGACTCTTCTTTTTCTATTTTATTTCTGTATTTTCAAGCAGAGAGAGATAGGGAGAAGAGGCCAGGGTCTCTAACAGCTGCAAAGAAACTCCACATACATGCAACATTTTGTGTAACTGGCTTTAAGTGGGTACTGGGGAATAGAACCTGGGTCATTGGGCTCTGCAGGGAAGTACCTTAACAGCTGAGCCATCTCTCCAGCCCCCAGGGCTCTGTTTTTGGTCAAAGTTTATGAATATAATATGGTCAGTGGCTTATTTGATGTGGGAAAGGGAATGTCTACATAGGACTTTTTATAGTCCTGTGTAATCTCTTTTGGGTGAGAAACTTCTACAAACCTGTATTAGTAAGAAGCCGGAACTGTCTATCAATGGCTGTGTAATTAGTGGCCAAAATGTAGTTTTCTGCCTTCATTTTTTTAAAATCTTTTTTTTTCATGGACTCAGCATACATATCACCTCCTCCAGGAAGTCATCATTGGAAATTCAGGTTAAGTCCTCCCTGATCCCCTGGGTGTGAACACAACTCTTTAATATCTTTAATATCTTTCATATCATACTGGCCATCTTCTTTTAGCTCTTTAGGGAAGAACCTCAGTCTCTTTCCTTGTTATATTCTTAGTCCCATCACACTGCATGCAAGAGAAAGGCTTTCCAGAGACTCTAACACAGAAAACCTTTGCACCCTTAATCTTACTAATTTTGCCTCCTAAATCTCTGAAATCCACTTTCCCCAACCCCCCCCCCCATTTCCATGGCTCCTGATTTCTTTGCAGCTCTTAGAATCGATCTGGATACTAGCTATAGCTGCCAAGTTCACCCTCTTTGCTTTAGGTCTACTATCCATACCATCACCAGATTTATTTTTCTACAACACAAGTCCAAACCTTGTCTTCCTGACACTCAGTCCTCCAGTGGCCTTGGAGAAGAGCTTTTCTCATCCTATGTAGGATCTCTGTTAGCTCAAAATACTTTCCTTTTCTTTTCAAACAATGAAAGCCTCACAGGAAATCACACATATAGTTTAGAGTCCCCATATAGTTCTCACTCACTTACCCCAGAGATAATATCTTGCATAACCATAGTAAACTATCAAAACCATAAAACTCATTTTGGTATAATATGATCAATTTGTGTTTTGCCAGTTTTTACATTTTTTTGGGTGTGTGTGTGTGTGTGTGTGTGTGTGTGTGTGTGTGTGTGTGTGTAGATGGCTATGTAATTTCATCACTTGATCTTACTGATGTTTTAAAATGGGTTTGTCTATCCAGTGTGGTGGGCAGTGGGATCTTACCTCTGATTGCATAGTAGATTCTTCTAGGTAATTTTGAAAATAATGGCCAAATGTGGATCCCACTCTACACTATGCTTTAGTGCAGCACTTGTCAGTCTTTAATGTTCACCCTAAACAACTGGGGGTCTCATTAAAATGCAGGCTCTGATTTAGCAGGTCTGGGAGGAGCCTGAGACACTGAAGTACTAACAAGGTTCCATGGAGTGTATATAGATGCTATGAGTCTCTGGGCTATATATGGAGTAGGTCAATTTGGTTTTAGACCAATAGGATGAGAATCAATGGGTTTGAGGTCTTGCATAGTATATTTGAATTCCTCTGATGATTCTAATATGTAGCTATAGTTTAGATCCTTTGAGCTATATGATGGAATTTTGTGGTCACCACTCCCAACTTCTATTTACAGCATTCTAGAACATTTCAGTTTCTTCTGATGAGCTACTCAAGTCAACAAAAACTTTAAACTAAATAATCTTTCTCTATATGTCTTCCATAGAAACTATATTCTTGGTGCTATACTATCCACAAAACACCTACATTTGCCCCCAATCTCCCCACCTGTGAAAATCAGAGCCATGACCTTCTCTAAGGTCAAGTCCTTTTACAGTTTCCAATTTTCCTTTCCTTCTTCCTTAGAGTAAGTAGTTTATCCCTTCATTTCCTGAACTCAAACTCTTTCTACTAATTCCTTCCTGTGAGCTTTGAAATATGCTTATTACTCTTCCATACTTATAAAAGGGCCTTGGTAATAACCAAATGTGTCTTCTAGCTTTTGCCACATCTCCTTTCTTTAAATAGCCCTTTACATTTGTTGTCTCTAAGTAAAATTTGACCAATAATTAATGTTTCACCTGGTGGTCCATGTTTGTAATCCCACCACTTGGGAGGCTGTCAGGAAGACCATGAGATTGAGGCCAGCTTGGACAACATAGCAAGTACCAGGCAAAGCTGGTCTATAGTGTGAGACCATGTCTCAAGCAATAGTAATTCATGCTTGGTAACTTCACTTTTGCACCTCCCACTCACTCAACAAATTATAACATTAGAGACTTTTCCCAGTGTTCAACCAAAACTCAGTGATGATTTATAGGAAGATAAATCCACTATCTGCTTTTCAGTCTTCATCGTCTTAAATTTTCAGCAGATAGCTGCAGTTAAATCAGTAATGCAAAGTCAAAGCAGGACATAAACATATTTGAAACAGTTTAGTGGGATCTTAATGCATTCTGTCAAGGTCTGGACATGGTTTCTTCATTTCCATATGCCCTACTGTGTGCCTAGTAAACAAATGTGTTTAGCAAACATATCTGTGGTGTCATTGAAACCCTCCTTCACATCCATGAATTCCCTGACTCAACACTTTTCTACCTCTCCACCTAGATTTCTCTTTCCTTATAGCTGAAACTACTCAATTTTGCATATTTACAAATTTTTTTTTTGTTCAAGACACTGTTTCTGGAACTTCTGATCTTGTCACTTCACACTAAATTTTTTTTTCGTGGACAATCAATTCCACTTCCATGGTTTCAGTTCTCACCTTTATGGGGACCAATCTCCAGTTTGCATTAACACCTCATCTCTCCCAAACTTCAGATCAAAGTTTCTGTCTGACTCATAATTATATGGAACTATTTCAACTTAATCATTTTCTTTAAATATGTTCTTCTAATTTTTTTCCTGTTATGGTTAGTAGATCCATACTCTATCCACCTTTCTAAGTGAAAATCTCCCTTTCTCTTGTTTTTTACGTCAAGATCCATTGATCTCCAAGTCTTAACGATTCAATTTCTCTCGTTTGGGGCTCTGAAATTCATTAGATCATCAAAAAGTAAAAAGTGTACATATCAAATAATTTTGGGAAATGCTAATCTGGGCATAATGAAATATATTTCTTTACAGAGGAATTTTATAGAGCCTATAGTATGGTAATATGCATTCAAAACTCAGTATGGACATTCCACACCTTGTTGGCCAGCTACCTGACATGATTTCATTGCATGACCAAAGGAAACATTCCTAGAACATATTTTGGAAAATGGTAGTCTACTCTTATTTCTTATTTCTATAATGGCTGTATTGCAAGCCTCTTGTCTATAAACTTACAACACTTTCCAGGAACAGAGAGCAGGTCTTTTTTTTTTCTCCAGTGTCTCTTGATTACAAATTAACCTCTACACTATATAAGTTCATCTTTATTGAAGTCTTTATCATAATACATCCCAGATCAGTAGATATCCTGCTCTTTACTTTGTCCAAGTCATCTATATCCTTTTTTTCAGTGTGCTTCCTCTATCAATTCCTGACAGAAGAAGGATGTTGATGTCCCCAGTTATAATAGTGGATACGTTAATTTCTCCTTCCAGCTATATTAGTTTTTACCATGTGTATTTTGATATCTGTTGTTAGGTTCATAAATGTTTACAATGTTTGTGTTTGAGTTTCTGATCTATATTATTTTCCTTATGCATGAACAACTTCTTTTGATTATATTCACTGTACCCATTACCCTTTCATTACCTCCTCTCTCTCCTGATGATCCCCTTTCTGCACCTAAATGACTGTTCTCCTTCTAGTTCATCATACACACCATGCACACATGCACTCACATATTCTAGAGTCTGCATATGAGAGAAAACATGCTATTTTGTATTTCTGAGTCTGGCTTATTGCACTTAATATGATTATTTCTAGTTTGATCTACTTTTCTATAAATGACATAATTTCATTCTTCTATTAACTAATTCACCATTCTTTAACAAATGGAATGAGTAATTTTTTTTCTTCAACACAATCATGGAGCTGGAATCCTGTCACTGAAAAATAACCTGTAGTTCCCATTTGTGCCTATTGTGTATTATCTGGTGACCAAGTGTGGGAAGCATCTTGGAGAAAGGAAACTTCAGAAATAATGAATGTGGTGATAATAACAATAACATTCAACACTTTTTCTCTTCCTATCTCTCTCATATATCATTTCTTTCTTCATCTCAGTGTGGCCTTCCCTCTGCTCAGTGTCTTGATTGAACTTAGGCACCAGGAGATGGGCAGCTAAATAGACCTCTGTCCACCATATCTGGCATACACTGCAAACCTCAAGTATTCTGATTTATTTAATCCCCTCTGCACAAAATCTATAATAGTATTATTCATAATTATGACTTAACTGCTAAACAAATAAATTTTGCACTCTGCTTCTATCTGTTGGCCAGCTTCTATAGGGAGCAACTGCCATTGTGGAATTAGCTCTGGCAGGTAATTACTAGGATGCATTATAGCAGTGCATTCTCTGCACCAACAGAAACTGCATCACCTTGAGAAAATGGTAGAAATCAAAATTCTCAGGCTCCACCCCAGGCCTACTGACTCAGAAGCTCAAGGCAGAGTCCAGTCTGTGTTCTGAAAAGCTTTCTGGACTCAAGTTTCAGAGCCACTATTTTAGCCTGTGGAGGCGATGAAATAGCATCTAGTGTTTAATCAGGATACCCAAAGGGGTCCTCGGGTCCAGGAATCTATTGCCTTTCTCAAAATTTGATCAGCAGATCAGCAGTATCAGATGCCCTGGGAGTTTACATAGGTTCATTATCTTCAGCCTTATTTCCCCAGCTTACTGACTTGGTCTTAATTCCGAGGTCCTTGACAGTCACAAAGCAAGAACCTCAAAAGAGAATTGAAGCTTGAAAAGCACCACCACTAACCCTTGCTTAACAATGAAGCTATGTTTTGTTGTTGTTGTTTGTTTGTTTTTGTTTTTTCTCCCTCTAGCCCATGCTGACCTGGAATACACTATGTAGTCTCAGTTTGGCCTGGAACTCACAGCGATCTCCCTACTTCTACCTCCTGAGTGCTGGGATTAAAGGCATGTACCACCATACCCAGCTATGAAGCTAGTTTTTGTTTGAAGATACTTGGTAGAAATAAGCAGGTAGGCAGAGGAAACTTGACTGATATAGTTGAGCACATTTACTGATTTCCTTTGGAACCCTATAAAAGGAAATCTTAGGGAAATACACTGACCAAAATGATCAAAATCCTTAGTCAGCAAAACATTTCACAGCATTTCTGTTTGAAGGGTTTATAATTACCACTTATGCCTGGTCCTCTTGATCTTTGGCAATTTTGACAACACTTTTTCTTTTGAAGTGCTTACAAATCGACTTATGTGGGCAGGATTTCCCAGGAAACACTGTAGTCATGTAAACTAAGTGATAATGAAGAATTAGCAACTCTCTCACCTGAGTTGCTGGAGGATTCCTTTTCTTGTTACTGCTCAGAATGAAGAGAACCTTGAAACTAGTGTCCACAGCTTCCCAGCCAGCGCTTATCATTCCAAGGGCACTGCCCTGGGCAGGGACCAAAGGCTTCATTTATGTGCATAGCTTCCTTCAAGCATAAAGATGATATTCTGAGCCCAGAAAAACCACCCAGATGAACTAGAATATAAAGCACTGAGCCTCATCAACAGTTCTGCCTGGCAAAGACCTTTCTGTAGAAGTTGCTTTTTGCTCAGCAATAGGATGGATCCAAACATTTGTAATGACTCAGATGGAGTCATTACAGACCAAAAAATTGCCAATATGAGTATTGAGAATGTAGATGGAGCACCCATCATTGCCTGTTGGATCAAAGAAAATAAATGCCCAATATGTATTTACTCACCAGGCAATAACTGCTCTGAAATACCTGGCACATATGAGGAAATAACACCCATGGTCAAAACAAATAGTAATAAGGACCTCATAACCTACAGGAGTCTAAGGTTACATAGTGCCTTCACATACTTATCTCACTGTATGCCTTACGAGATGACATTCTATGCAGTTCAAACAAGGAACCAATGTTTCAAAGAGGTTTGGTGAGTTGTCCAAAGTCACATATGTAGAGAGCTTGAGCTTAGCTTTCCTGATTCCAAACCCATTCTTCTGTTCATAACAGCTAAATTTGATCCATTACTCAAGGTGTGGTCTGCTGATCTATAGCAGCATCAGTATTACTTGAGATCTTGTTAGAAGTTCAGAACTGAGCTGGCCAGGGTAGCTCAAGCCTGTAATTATAGTACTTGGGGTGCTAAGGCAGGATGACTACCTTGGATTTGAGGCCAGCCTGGGCTATAGTGTGAGACTGTGTTAAAAAAAAAACATAAGGAGGAGAGAGGGAGAGGGAGGGAAGGAAGAAGGAAGAAAGGAAGGAAGACAGATAGGTAGCCTGGCAGGTCCCACTCCAGACCAATTGAATCAGAACTTGTATTTAACAAGAGGCCCAGGTGCTGTGTATACAGGCAATGTGTCCATGAGCAATTCAACTTTACTCACTGTACCTACCACTTGCAAGGACAAAAACAAGTTACCAAATCAAACCTCACAATATTAAGGAACTAAATATCACAAAGTTATTTTGAACCTTTGATGGCTGTATAACAGAGATGCATTTTTTTTCTTGAGACATTTGGAAGGATTTGACAGAGCCTTGCTGTTGTGGCAGCAGGAGATTTTCATGGAATAGGAAAAAGAATATTCAAAGATGGGCTTCATCTGAAGGTGATCAATGCCTTCAGCAAAGTGGCAGGCTACAAAATTAACACACAAAAATCAGTAGCCTTTCTATATACAGAAGACAAGCATTCAGAAAAAGACATCAGAGAAACTGTCCCATTCTCTATATCCTCAAATAAAATCAAATACCTGGGAATATCACTAACCAAGGTAGTGAAAGACTTATATAAGGAAAATATTGAAACACTCAAAAGGGAAATAGAGGAGGATGTGACAAGGTGGAAAGACATTCCATGCTCATGGATAGGGAGAATCAATATAGTAAAAATGGCAATCCTGCCAAAAGCAATCTACAGATTCAATGTGATGCCAATAAAAATAACAACCTCATTCTTCACAGACATTGAAAAAATAATCTCCAAATTTATTTGGAAGGGTAAGAGACCTCAAATAGCTAAAACTATTCTGAGCAGAAAAAATTATGCAGAAGGTATCACCATACCTGACTTTAAAACATACTACAAAGCCATAGTAACTAAAATAGCATGGTATTGGCAGAAAAACAGACAGTCTGACCAGTGGAATAGAATTGAAGACCTAGCCTTTAATACAAGTAAGTAACTTCAGCTTCTTAGTCGTCGACAAGGGTGCCAACAATGTATGCTGGGCCAAAGATAGCATTTTCAACAAATGGTTCTGGACAAATTGGATAAACACGTGTAAAAATATGAAAATAGACCCACTCCTTTCACCATGCACACAGATCAACTCCAAATGGATCAAAGACCTCAATATCAAGCCTTTAACCCTGAACACCCTGGAAGAAAAAGTGGGAGGAACCCTACATGAGATAGGAGTAGGGAAGAACTTCCTGAGCAAATCTCCAATAGCCCATGAAGTGCAACAGTCACTGAACCAATGGGACCTGATGAGGCTCAAAAGCTTCTGTACAGACAAAAACACCATTCTCAAAGTCAATAGACCCCCTTCAAACTGGGAGATAATTTTCTCCAGCTACAACACAGACAAAGGCCTAATTTCCAGAACCTATAGAGAACTCAAAAAAATTAATAACAAAAAAGCAAACTGCCCCCTCACAAAATGGGGCACTGATCTCAACAGAGAATTCACAGAAGAGGAAACACAAATGGCCTTTTCTCACCTGAGAAAGTGTTCAACATCCTTTAGCTTCAGGGAAATGCAAATCAAAACTACCATGAGATACCACCTTACCCCTGTCAGAATGGCAATCATAAAGAAAATCAACAACAATCGTTGCTGGCAAGGATGTGGGGAAAAAGGAACCCTTATTCACTGCTGGTGGGATTGCAAACTTGTTCAACTGCTATGGAAAGCAGTGTGGAGACTTCTAAACAGAATGGACATAATCCTTCCAATGGACCCAGCTATCCCTCTACTAGGCATCTATCCACAAGATGTCACATCTCGACACAGAAATATTTGTACAACTATGTTTATAGCAGCTCAATTCATAATAGCTAAGAATTGGAATCAGCCCAAATGCCCATCCATGGAGGAATAGACAGAGAAACTGTGGTATATTTACATGATGGAATTTTACTCAGCTGAAAGGAAAAATGAAATATCGAAATTTAGGAAAAAATGGTCTGACTTCGAGCAGACCTTACTAAGTGATCACTCAAAAGAACAGAGAATAGAACACCACATATTCTCCCTCATATGTGGTCCTTAACCAGGATAACCGTTTTCTTTATGCAGACTAGTAGAAAGAAGTGAGATGTTATGAATGAGGGGTAAGGGATGGGGGGAGGGGAATGGCATAAGCATGAGGATAAAGCAAATTAGGTTCAAAACTATAAAATCCTTACAAGCGTAATGTAACCTATTGAGAAAGTAGTGAGCGTCGCCTGGCAAGAGGGGCCATGAGTAGTAGGGGAGAGAGTCTAAGCCTGTGAATAATTAGATCAGCCTGACAACCCCTGGTTCCAACCACTGGTTCCTTCCCTCACTGAGCTGTTGACCAAAGCGACTCATGAGATTCCAACAACAAGACAGAATTCTGTCAAAGCTCTTGATTGCTCTCCCCAGGCCTGAGGCAAAACCCTGTTACTGAAGAAACTAGACTGCATCGATCAGCATTGAGAAACCCTTCAATGTTCGGAATGGTATCCAGCCCACAGAAGGCAGTTAGTGTAGTGCTGGAAGGCACTGCACAGGCTGCCAGGGGAAACTGATCAATGACAGCTGGAGTAAACAGAGACTTTTGACACAAAACACAATCTGAGGCCATGTGTAGGCTGACCACACCTCCTACTGGGAGGGAACAGTGAACCAACAAAGGAGCACTTGTGTAATGGAGGAGTCTGGGCCTGGGGGAGACAATCAACAGCTTTCAAATTAAACCAATTTTCCACTTAGTGAGTGGGACCCCTTGTCTGGAACTAGGGATTCAGGGTGATAGGCACCGGGTCCTTTATTTTTGGGCTCCTAAAACAAGATGCACTATGGGAGCGAGTGACAGGGAGGCTACTAAAAATAGAATCTAGGTAATCCAGAATTGTGTATATTTGTTAACCTACACTGATCTCACTCTCTGATGGAGATTGTGTTTGTATCTTTCAGGATGCAGCGAGAGAGCTGGGGTCCATCTAACCCTACCAACTGATTGTAGGCTGATACCTGAGATTCTGGCAAGAGAGGAGCCACCACAGTCATATCGTGGAGGATCCAAATGGAACCCTGCAGAGAATGACGGGATGAACAAGGGGCCCACAGCCACAGCCATTAAATCAACACAGGATAAGCCAGTGAGACAGAAACCAACGATTTTCGACACAAAGACCCCTAAGCTCACAACCTTAAAGCAG
>PVHP010018630.1:0-31999 GCA_004024765.1 Zapus hudsonius
ATAATTAAACCTGTGATAACTTCTATTTAAGAAAATACAGGGCTGGAGAGATGGCTCAGCGGTTAAGGCACTTTCCTCCAGTGCCTAAGGCCCCTGGTTCCCACATAAGCCAGACCCACAAAGTGGTGGCTCTGGTCCTGGTTCTCTCTCTCTCTCTCTCTCTCTCTCTCTCTCTCTCTCTCTCTCTCTCTCTCTCTCTCTATCACTGTATCTCTCTTGAAAAATGAATAAATAAAATATTTTAAAAAAGAAAATACAGGGCACAATAACATATCACAAGACGCTTTTATATCTTCACACAAGGACAAACACACAAAGTAACCTCCTTATTCAAAGAAAGCTAGAGATGCAAAATGATTAAAAAGTCAAGAGGAAAATTCATTTTTTAGTGTTCATTTGCAAGACAGTTTCATCACAACATTAATATTACTGGCTCCTGAATAATAAATCATTAAATTTAAAAACTCCCCATGTCTGTTATGACTTCCAAAGAGATCTTGGGAAGAATTTTACCCTTGTGAAGACAAACAGAAATACAGTAACCTTTAATATCAAATCAGTATTCCAAGTACACTGAGGCAATAAAGAAGAACAATAACAGTGAAGTCCTGCAGGAACTAACAGATTCAGTCTTTATTTAGCAGAGACGGCACACAATTATAAAGCTATCAAGACTCTAAACCCATAAATTTAATTAAGAATAAAGATGGGTGAGTATTGAAATACTAATGAGAAGACTTTGTTTTCCTTCTAATGAGGTTATGCAGTTATGACCCAACTATCACATTCTGGACGACAATGACCAATTGTCTGCCTTGGTTTGGCTGGAACTGAGGGCATTTCTGAATACAGGACTTTTAGTGCTAAAACCAGGAAGGTTGTGGGCAAACTGGGATGGCTTCATTACCTACATGTCTTCTACAGAGTAAAATAAGATATGTTGTGGTTTGGATATGAATTGACGCCATAGTTTTCATGTATTAAAGACATTATTGCTAGCTGATGGGCTTTGAGGAAGTGATTAGATCCTTGGAACTCTGACCTCATCCCTGAATTAATGCATGGAGGATTCAACAATACCAGAGTCTGACAATAATGACTTGACGAATGAACCAAGGGACCATGTCCTCACAGTAGTCATAAGAGATAGAAGAGTGAGGATACACAGAGAAATGAACATTGTCAGTGTTTCAGGCTTCTCAACAGAAAGAAGGAACATGACACCTTCTCACAGGACACAGCTGGGGTTCCTCAATGAACTGAAGGAATTAGGCCACTGGGAGGTGTGTCCTGGAAGGGTAGATGTCTGGGGCAAAAGCCTTTGGGGGCCTTTGGAGGCACACCCTGGCTTAGTCTTGGAGGGCACCTGACAGCCTGCCAAGAGGGGCTTGGCTTAATGAGTTTCAGGAGGTAGTCCTGATTAGGCTATTTGCATGTCATGCTCACAGGTTCTTGTCATAGACCAATAAATAGCTCCCTGATTGGCCAGGAAGCTCTATATATACTGCCTCATTCCCCGCAATAAAGAACACACGTTCATCATCCCACAAGCGGGCGTGCGTGCATGCGTGTGTGTGTATTTGTATGATCACTGCCCTCCGTGGGTGACGGGCAGTGATAGGTAGATACTTCCCTTGCCCCTTTCCTCCTCTCTTTGCTTTGACTACTCTGAGGTTTGCAACTTTGCCCCATATGGGGTGCCCCCAACTCTAACCTGCCTCACATCAGGCCCAGAAGAAATGAAGCCAGTTCAGTTCGGATTTAAGCTTCTGAAACCAGCAGCCAAAATAAATCCTTCTGATTTTGATGCTTCAAGAATTTAGTTATAGCAATGAAGAATGAGTAAAAGTTCCTTTTATATCCTAGGCATTGAAATCGAGATTCATAAATGTTGGTCAACAATTCTACCATTATATCCCCAGCCTTCTTTTTCCTTTGAATTTTGCTTTGGAGACAAGGTCTCACTGGGTTTTCCAGGCAGGAAGATGACAGACTTGTGCCACCAGGACCAGTTCTATTATAGAAAGCTCTAAGCCGTCATATGGGCTAAACACTTCACCTATGCCACCCATCATTTATAAAGCAATATTTTACAATCCATGAAAATGTCAGTGAAGTTATCATCTCAACAAAGTCTGCCCACATCATAGTCAGGAAGAAGCATGAATAAGACCCAGCTAGTCACCACAGTTATGTGTGTCTACCTCTCATGACACCTGCTTGTTCGCAGGGCCATTAATGCACAGCAGCCTCCCCGCAGCTGGCCGTGTCAGTTTATGTTTACGCTGGCTCTGTGGCCAGGTGCATTTGGTCACTTCCTACACTATCTATAAAGTCACTCAGCAAGAAAGAAGCAAACTAATTAAATTCTCTCAGCCTCGGTTTCCTCACTTTTAAAGAAAGCTTGATATTGGATGATCACAAGTGAAAGGAAGTCACCAAGGTTCAGTTGGGTAAAGGATAGCAGTACCAAGTAAGCCGTCATTAAGTTCTTAGATTCATTACATAGTTATTTGAGGAGTTTTGTTAATTTTTCACAAAGCCTTGTGAAGTATGAATTTCATAATATATATATGTATATGTATATATTCAATGAAAGAACAGATGCTTTCATTGTATATATGCACACACCCACATATACATTCAGTCATTTCTCAGGATCTATAGGAAATTGGCTGCAATGATCCTAGCAACACCAAAATTCAAAAACACTCATGATTTTTTAAATCATCTTTGAATTACTTATCATACTGAATGCAATGAATATACCACCTGGATAGTTGTTATACTGTATTATTCAGAGGATAATGACAAGTAAAATATACACATGTTCTGAACAGACACAACTATTTTTTGAGTGTTTTTAATTAGTGGTTATTTGAATTTCAGAGACAAAACTTGTAGATATGAACCAACGATTGTACAAATACATACATATGCACACACAGAAGTATGCACATACACACACAGGTACACACACAGGTATTTACACACAGGCACACACAGGTATACACACACAGGTACACACACTTAGAAACCTATATGAATAATTTGCTATTTTACTCATGATCACCCATCTTCATTAAATGATTAACTTTTCTATGCATTCAAAGGTGTGCTGAGTAAACAATGTAGGTAGTATTCTTAGGCAAGAAATAAGCACATTATATATGTGTTTGTTTCTAGTTATACTAACCACTCAAATCAGCACTATAGTAATTATAGCTACTCATTTGGAAATATTCTTATTTTTATTCTGCTTTCATAATTTAAAATTTGTAGCTTTCTTCTAGCCATGAGGATAGTCTTAGAGATGGGGTCATAGTTCTTAGTTCCAGAGTACGTTAATATTCTGAGTTTTGATTAACCAAAGACTGGAAGTCAGGGGTAAGCAGTTAAACCTAGGGACCATGGGTGATGAAGAAGAATGTGTAGAGATCCTAATTTTCTGTGTTTTAGATTTCTCGGCTGAATCAAAAGACATGCCACCTTCTCATGAGACACAGTGAGGGTTACATCAAATAAGACAAAACATCAGAATCTCTCCCAGGAGGATACAAATTAACTACTGAATCTCATTTATGGTGCATACTTGGCAGACAAAATGTTCCTGGGAAATAATCAATCTCAGAATCAGGAATCCTGGGCTTCCCTTCTGCCTGGCTACACAAAGCCTTCTGCATTTTTCAAGCCCAGATTTTCTCCTAAGATTCTGAATGATAAGACTGATAGGCAACTGAGTAACACAGTCCTCTTAGCAAATTACCAAAGAATTAAAAAAATTTAAATGAGAAGAATCATAGTTCAGCTTTCTCTTTGGTAGGAACCCAGCTGCCAGAGTATGTGCCTTCTAAGAATCATCTATTAGAAAGGATTTTGTTTGTTTGCTTGCTTTTTTCAGTGTTGGGTATTGAGTCTAGGGCCTCAAAAATACTGGATTATCACTCTACCTATGTATTAGATCTCCAACTCTCATTTCACTTTTTATTTTGAGACAGGGTCTCAAAAATTTATGTAAAAAAAGTTATGCAAACTGACCTTGAATTCAATCTATACTACAGGCAAGCCCAGAACTTGTGATCCGCCCCCACTTTCCAAATTACATAAGATTATTCCAGGCCCAGGTTAAAAGATGCATTCAGTAAGGTGTGGTGGCACAAACCTAGAGGCTAAAACTGATTGGTCAAGTATAGACCAATCTCTCTGACTTACCTGGTGGAAGTTTTGAAAAAGGTCACTGAAACAAAGCCCAGTCTCTTCTTCCACACGGTGTCCTAGAAGAAGGACCTCTGACTCTCTAGGGACCAGTAAGGTTTCCCCATCCCCACACCATTAATGGCTGTGGTGAGCGGCTGAATTTCCTTTCCACCTGAACCTTTTATTTTCATGATCTCTTCTTTTCCTGCTTGTTTAGCTAAACAGAATAGATTCTATTAAAACCTCTCCCATGTGTTCTCCCCACACTGGTGGCTGGATGTGGTGGTTGGGTTGCTTCCCCTCTCTCTTTCCCAAATCCTCTGAACTGACTCCAATCTAGAATAAACGTGTGTGGGCTTTCAAGGGCTTTGACAAAACCACAGAATGCCATCGATCAGCATCGAGAGACCCTTCAAGGTCCGGAATGGTAACCAGTCCCTAGATGCCAGTTAGTTCAGTGCTGGAAGGCCCTGCACAAGCTGCCAGGGGAAGCTGATCAAGGACACTGGAGTAAACAGAGACCACTGGCATGAAACACAGACTGCGGCCATGAGTAGGCTGACCACACCTCCTACTGGGAGAGAACAGCGAACCAAGAAAGGAGCAGTCATGCAATGGAGAAACCTGGGCCTAGGGGAGACAATCAAAAGCTTTTAAATTTGGCCAAATATTCCACTTAGGGAGGGTGAGCCCTTGACTGGAACTGGGGATTCAGGGCAATAGGCACCAGATCCTGTATTCTTGGGTTCCCAAGAAAAGATGCACTATGGGAGCAATTGACGGGGAGGCTACTAAAAATAGAATCTAGGTAATACAGAATTGTGTATATTTGTTTACCTAGACTGATCTCACTCTCCAATGGAGATTGTGTTTATATTTTTCAGGAGGCAGCGAGAGAGCTGTGGCCCATCTAAACCTACTATCTGACTGTAGGCAGATAGCTGAGATCCTGACAAGAGATGAGCCACCACAGCCATATTGTGGAGGATCCATATGGAACCCCACAGAGAATGATGGGATGAACAAGGGACCACAGCCATAGTCATTCAATCAACACAGGATAAGCCAGGGTGATAGAAACCAACAATTTTCAACACAGAGTCCCCTAAGCTCACAACATTAAAGCAGCCTTAATACTCACCCACCACGACTCAGGGAACTGAGTGGAAGAGGGGGCTGAAGGATTGTGAGAGCCATGGTGGGGGAGACTATCCAGAAGCATGGCACCCCTCAGTAACAACACACTTGGGCCAGGAGAACCAGGCTGAGTACTAGGATATCCATGGTTCCCTACCACAAGGACTGATCCAGGCGACCCATGGAGGAGGATATCCTGCTGATTGGGATGGGGAGGGGGGCATTGGGGAATTGGGGATAACAACTCATTGTTTGCCCACTAAATAATGTAACTCATTATGGACAATGAATATATATTTAAAAAAAAGAATAAACATGTGTGATAAGAAAATGTTTTCTGTTGAAATTGTCCATTTCTTTGGCATTCTGAGACATGAACCGGGGGAAGTACAGTGGTGAAATTCCTGGTGTTCACCTGCTGTCCCCAGTTCCCAATACAGTTAGACAACTTCTAGTTGGATTCAGGTAACAGAAGTGCTAAGAGATATGAGGAATAAGAAATCCAAGTTTTCTTTCTTTCTTTGCCTAAGGGTGTACCTTGGTAGCATCAGAATCAGTGGCTCTGGCTCCCTTTAAAATAGCCTCCAGATCTGATCAGTCTCATGTTTCCCCCATCTCTCTTACCAAGGGTAGTAGAAATGTTTGTTCTTGCTCATCTCTAGATGATAACATGTAGGAAGAAGGGCTTTTGAGTAAGTTTATTACTTATTTAACATGTAGACAGCATTTTATTTCCCTGAGAATATTTTAAATAATTTCTGTTTCTTTGTTAGATTTGAGCTTATGGAAAGGCTTTTTACATTATGGAGGTTTGCCTTTTATGTTGATCATTATTATTATCTCACAGAATCCTAGAGACCACGAGCACTTAAGTGATTGCTTAGCCAAACTTCTATGTGTGGTGGGAAGTCAAATGGTTCAGAATGGGAAGCCCTCAACTTTGCTTCTTCACGATCACTGCAAATGTGTCCCGGAGCCATGTCAGAACAAAACAGTCCATAGGTATATTTGCTTTCCCTAGCATTACAAAAAAGCCCAGATAAGGATTGACTTTTAGTCCAATTCACTTTCTCTGCATCCCTTCAGATTCAGAAAACCTTTATTGAATAGATCCTGCTATATTTTTCTTCCAAGGCATTGTAAGGGATTTTGGCCACATTGTTTTGCTTTATCTTCCTATCAGCCCTTTAAAAGTACAAGTATTATTAAGAAATTGAGGTTTAGAAAGGTGAAGTGGCTTGCCTGCACCTACTCAGTAAATAAGCATTGAAAAACCAGACCTAAACCCCAAATTAAGCTCTTTCCACAGAGCACAATCCCTCTTCCCTTGGTGATTAAGTGCTTATCTGATCTTAAAGTTACAAGGAGTTTTCCAGAGTAAAATGATGAGTTTAATTGTATAGATGTCAAATAAAAAAGCAAAGGAATGTGCCTTTTAGTAACACTTTAATCTGATGTCTGATCTTACCCTGATATAGAAACTTCTGCTAATACTATTGTTCTCGTGCAAACGATGTCTTATAAAAAAAACTCCTCCATGCAACTGCTTTAGGATGAATTTTCATTCTTATAAACTTGCCTCTTGTCTACCACATACAATGAGTCTCTCTCAGATTATTTTGTTGCAGGTTCTCAGTTGATATTAATATTGCAACCCACATTGCCAAGGTCTCCAAAATAATTCAGGAGACAAACTTTGTCTGATAATGGAAAGGAAAGACGAAACTCCTTAACAGAGTCACATATGGGAGGGAAAAACCAATTAAAGATTATCTCTGAACCAGCACTGCCAATATGAGATGAGGTACATCACTAATCAGCCCAAGATAGACAACAGGTGAAGTGATGAAAATGTGATTGTGAGAAATGTAACAACAGTCTGATGTGCATAATTCATGTTTCCCGTGGAGCCCCTGCCCATCTGCTGAGGCTCAATTGAATATCAGAAAATGGAAGGAGGCCATCGTTCATTAACTTGCCAAACTCCTTCAGGGCCCAGCTTTGCCTTCATTTTGTTTTGTTCTTGCACCAAAGCCTTGGAAAACACTAATATTACTCTCTGGGCTTTGGAGGTTTCCAGGCTACGATCTAATCAGTTTCTCTTCTAAAGGGAGCAGAAGTGTGGAGTGCTTTATACACAAAGCAAAGAGAGTCTAACATCTGTTAACGCTCCAAAGAGCTGCCTTCTTCTAGGCGATGATGGATTAAAACCATGAAAACATAGGCCTTCCTCCTCACATCCTTGGAAACAATCCTCTCGGGCTGTTTTTCCTAGAGCTCCCAGGGTTCATGTAGGACTTCACATTCCGCACTTCCAATCAGTCAACTTTCTAGCCAATGCTCAGGAGAACATATAAATTTTAAGGTGCACATCATCCAATGAGTAGATGACGTTAATTACCTTCTATCACATATGTAAACCACTCATGGAATAGATTCTTATCACAGGATATTTTGTATAAAGGTGGTCTTTTTTCTATTTGTTGTATGATAGTTCCATGTCTCACATTGTGCCATGTGTTAGAATAATAATTTTACCTCCCTGTGGTCTCTCTCAGGTCCTTAGAAAGGTGTTGGGGATTTAGTAAGTCCTAAAACTCATGGCATTTCTTGAATGAGTTTAAGTCCTGATGGTGTCCTGTTGCTGTTAATACCACAGCAATAATGTGTAATACTTTGCCTGTCAGATGTCCCTTAATCCTACTCCCAGTCATGAACTTTATGCAGAATGAAAACTCCATAATGGTCATAATTTGACTCACAGGTTGTTTAGACTTTCAGAGAGGGACACTCAACACACATATGAATGACTTCACTAATTGCAAAAATTCTGTTTCATATTTGTAGGAACCCTGTTTTACTCATATAGACCAATAGTATTATATACTTCTCTGAGTACAAGCTCATTTTTTTAAAATTAGCTGGGTTATGACATACATACTTATGGAGCCCAGAACCATGTTTTCACAGTATTGGTGATACCTGCAGTCGTAAACACATACCATTAATACTCACTCGAAGTTGCCAGTGGTGTTGTTTGGTGGATTTTATTTTGGTTGGCAAATGGCAAAGATAAATAACATGGCCTAATACTATTATAAATGAAATGCCTTGTTTACAATTTTTATTTTGTTAAAAGTCAAGGAGTGTATAAGAACATGGAATTTTTAAGTACCAGAATTATTTTCTGAGGTCCAAATATGTATAGAAAAGACTTGATTTTTAACATTACTTTTCTAAGGTTTGTTACCAATTATATGATGTTCACAGATTATTAAAAAATTAACGAACCTATGCTTATCTCACTCTCACTTGGAGAATCTGTATTTTTCAGAAGGCAGATAGAACCATGGACAACCCAATTCTACCAACAAGGCCTGAGATGATGGCTGACTCCCTGGCAGGAGATGAATCAACCCCAACACCTGTAGGGCCCAGGGGAATCCATCGAGAAAGTGGTGAGATGAGCCAGAGAGCTGCTTCCACAGCGAGCCAGACAACCTACGAAAGGGTAAAGGAGACAGACTCTGAGAACATTCAAAACAGTCCAAAGTAGAAACCCAGAGACTCTTAAGAGCTCAACCCTAAAGCAGACTTAAAACTCACTCACTATGGCTCAGGGAACTTTGCAGGAGTGGGGTAGGAAAGATTGGTAGAGCCATGGTGGGGGGAATATCCTGAAGCATTGCCCATCCCCCCCCAAAATAACTGTCTGCTGCTTGCACAACTCATAGCCCTCCATCCCATGGACTCCAGCAATCCCACTGAGGAGGGTCCTCAGTAGAAAAGGGACAGGGAGGAAGGAAACGGGGGTACCAATACAAGATTTGCATATAGAGATTCCACTTATTAATAAAAAAAGGCTATAGAAAATAAAAAAAATAAGTTGTCTCAGTTTGCAAGGTTTCTTATCAGAAAATTAAAATATATAGTTACCTTATTTTTTTATCCATTACCATCCAATCAATCTATTTTTTAAATTAAGAACTCAAAAAAATAAGAACTCAAATCAATATTGGTTTTCAATAGAAAAAAATTTATAAAGGAAGAAAAGGATATGCGAGAGCATCCAAATATCTGTGGGTTAAAAAATGATGTAACCTTTTATGGAGAGAGAGTATATTAAAATATAAAAACTAATTGTTCTAATTACAGGTTTTGTCTTAAAATGGAGAAGGTTGGCCACAGCATACCACCTAGGACAGTGGCCAAATATTATGGCTTCCCTACAATTTCCACATGCAGATTAAAATTATAAAGAAAGACTTTAGGAACTGCTGATGGAATACAAGAATTTTGTAGCTCCAAGGGTTATATTTAACTATGTCTACTAAGGTTCTTAAGAACATAAGTTTATCTGGAATGGGAAGGCTGCAAGTTCTGCATTCCTGCCAGAAATCTTAATAAACTGAAACCGTTGGCATGGCCCACAAGCCATAAACAAGATTAGCAGAAGTTCCACATCCTACTCATTACTGCTTTGTTCAAGAGTCGCTCAATTGAGAGAACAATATTACAGGAGGTATTTATGCTGATGTGAATCATTTGGTCCATAAACAAATGAGTAATGACCTGCTAGTCCAGGAGATTAAAAGTTAAGCAGATGTTTCACAGGAATAACATTAGTCTGGGGGAGGAACCAAAGCAAATTCACAATCCACATTGGTTTATAGCACTGAATGTTGTGAGACAATGTGTTTGTCAGGTGGGACCAGGGAGCACTTCTGTCTCTTTTTTTTTTCCTCAGGATTTTGTACAAAGACGATTCAAAGGACTCTTTTTGAAAAATTGCTTATCAAACAGGGTACAAGTAACTGCTAAGAAAACAGTCCTCTGGCAGCTCATTCCTAACTCTCCCCTGTGTGAAAGACTACCTGATGTCTCCTAGGGGTCTAAATTTACATTGTAAAGATTTATTTTATTGAACTCCATAGAGGTCATGGGTCTATGGAGCCATGTGATATGCAACAAAATATCCTTTCTTTACCAATCAGGACATTGAACAAAGAAAACCAACTCTACAGTCAAAGAAGCTTGCTTGCAAAAGCCTAATGGCTCTGGGTTGGATTCCCTCATGTGCATAAAGCCAGATGTGCATGTGCATCTCTGCATATCTAGAGTTTGTTTGCAGTGGCTGGAGGCCCCGGAGCACCCATTCTCTCTCTTCCCTCTCTCTGTCCCTCCTCAAATAAATAAAAATATTTTTAAAAAGAAAATCATTCTAGTGTAATGTGGCTAGGATAGATGATTTTATAAATACCCTAAAAATCATGCATGCTTCCAAAATTCTGGATTAGTTGTCTATAATAAGCTTTGGACTAAAATAAGTACTAGACCTAAAGAAACTGTCTCTGCAGCCAAGGACCTTCCTGCCTTATTGAAAGTACCTTTCAACTCTGGAACAAGATGTACAGATTCTGCGTGTTGGGAGGTCCAGAATGTACTGAGTGTCATTTCGATCCTTGTGAGATAAATGCTAATCAATGTAACTCATGCTGGGATGAGATCTGACATGAATTGCTTTGTTACAGTAGCTGAAGCTTACTGTTGGGACCTTCCCTCTATGCTTTTTATAGAAACACAACCATTCCTTCCTTGAACAGGAGCAGGTCCTGTGAGCACAGCATTAGTTTATTCCACATTCACAATCATTATTCCCAATAGTAAAAATAATAATCATGCTGTTTAGTACAGAAATCTATAGATAGTTTAATGACGTTGTTGAATCTATAAGAGGCCAGGATTAAATTCAGATAAATTTGAGTCTAATCCTATAACTTTGACACAAATCTCTTTTTGAGGTGTCTATCTAGGTAGCGTATGAATCAAATGGAGGGCTTTTAGAACCACACACATCTGAACTTTACCCCTATTATATCCTTGTACTGTTATTTTATAACACCTCATATTAAAAAGAAGTAGGCATTTAGAAATATTTTACCCTTCATTAAAGTTGTTCTGGCCTAGGGCCATCACATGCGCAGGCATAAAGATGTGTAATTTTTAGCATATTTCAGATTGTTTAGCCTAGGCAAACTATTTGAAAATCATCTAACTATGCAAACTAACACACTGAATGAAATTCAGTGCAATGTCCCAATTAAGATTATGCTCTTCTAATGTAATTTAATGATGCCTTTTTAGTAAACCTTTAAAGCTGCATTAATATTAGAGAATTTTGTCTACATTAGCTAAAATGCTGATTGCATAATCAATGATACTAGTCCTGTAGAAGGACAAATTGCCATTGACTTTGAACTGCCTTCAAGTTCCCCAAACACAAATTATAAATGCTTAATGTGATTTAACTTTGTTTCTAGAAAAAAGTATAAGAACTATTACTGTATCTATATAGCTTTTTTAAAAGTTCATTGACAGAGTTCTTAATATACTAATGAAAAAATTTTGGCTGAATATTTTCTTGAAAAAGTAACTACAGAAAATGTCCCAGTCTTTTTGTTTTAATCATACATTATGTGTTTATTCCAGACCTGAGGCATGCACCATAGAAGAATCTTACATTTGTTGTGTTGAAAAGTTCTCTCTTGCTTATTAGACTTTCTTCAATCACTGTATTTTAAGGAATTTATTTCCTGAAAATGCAGGCTGTTTCACATAATCCATGAATAATATATTATGTGGAAAGTAAGAATGGCAGGTCAAAGAAAACACAGAATTAATTATACTAATACTGTTAGGATCCAAGGTCGACCACCTCTCAGGACAGAGAACACACATGATAATGCAAGTCACACAGCGAGGTTTATTTCTAGCTAGCTGGGGTCCAAGTATCTGCAGTGTGCAGTGGGTTTCAACATGGACCCTGAGCATAAGGCTCAAGGGGTTTTTATACTTGTTTTTCAACAGCAAGCATGACTTACTCAGTAATTTTCCACAGCCCTTGGGGTTACGTATTTTTGACACATTTACCCAACCATCACCCCCTCCTCTTTCTACACTCTGACCTTCTTGTGGGGAAAGATAGTTTCCAGGAACTAATTCAAGATAAACACCCAGTGTCTTGATGAAATCACCCCTCATCCAATTTAGCTAAGATTTCCAGAACCCAGTGACTTCCTCATTTCTGGAACTGGCTTAGGCCCCTGTGAGTTTATGAAGCCTGTTATGTCAGCACTTCAGCTATTCAAGTCCCAGAATAGGCCCCAACAGTACAACAATAACAGCATCTTCATTGATTGTTTATTCCATCAAGAACTTTAAGGTCAAACTTTATAGGCACAAACCTATAATCTCAGCATTCTGGAGGCTGAGACATGATAATCGTGAGTTTGAGACCAGCCTGGGATATACAATGAGAACCAAAATAAAAATAAAAATCCAACCAAGAACTTCAGATACAGCTTGTTGTAAATATCTCCAGCAAAAATTCCAAGTGACCAGGAATATACAGATGGTCCAACAATATGAATTTATTATGTAAGCAACAGAAATGTACACCTCAGGAAACTAAAAGATGACCTGTTACAAAAGATTTATTTTAGAATTTGTGTCCTGTATGGCATGGACCAGGTCCAAGGTTATGGGGTCTTTCTTTGGATTGGGTGATGCAAGAAATCAGGGAGCGGGTAGTTCAGTAAACCTTATGTATCGGGAAGGGAATCTAAAGGGATTGTCCCTTCAGTAGGAAGTGTTATCTAGAGGGAAGCTGATGGACTTAGTGGATAGGCCATGGGCATTAATGTACCATCATGTCTCATATATTTGACGATATACATGCTTTGTCAGTTATCAGACTTCATTTCGGAGTCTTCTTCTTTTTGTCTTGTTCCAACTTGTCCAGAAAGTAGCACTGAGTGAGATTGATGTTGACAATCAACATTATAAGAAGAAGGTCTAGCAGTGAAAGCCAGAAAAAGGCAAAGATGGCAGTGCCAGGCTAGCTCCAGGATGCCAGTAATATTCATCTCAGCCACAATCTATGTACAATAGCATTTCATTAACCAAAGGGTATCAGACTAATAAGGTTATATCTATCCTAATGATACTATAAATGAAAGTCACATAAGTACATAACTGACCCCAAAAGTAGTAAAACTCAGACCCAATATTAGAGTATTTGGCTGTCTGCTTCTCTGATCCCAGATGAAATACTAAAGTGTTCAACAATATATATATATATAATAATTTCCACCTTTGAGTACAATATTTTACCTAGAGAATTGCAAATATTAAAAGTATTTCAGTCTAAATCTTCTGATATTGTATATTCCAAACTTTGACCTTTAACCCTGTGGTGCATTTGCATATGGTGCTTCATTCAATAATAATTAATAATTAATAATCATAATAAATAATTATTATTAGTTAATAAGAATTCAAATTATTCTCATATCTTAAGGCTGAAAAACAGAAACTATACAAATGTGTCCGAGTTGAGTCGTGTAATAGACCTCCTCCTCCCTTTTTTTTTTTTACTGCTTCTTTTCCTTATTTTTTACCCAGAGTTGAACAAAAGCGGCATATTTTAAACTACAGAATTGGCTCACACTAGTAATCATAGCACCAGCTAAATGACACAATAAAGCATCTGATGGCTTGCTTGTATAAGGTTTCTCTACCTGGAACTGAGGCACTTTACAAAAACTCAGCACAACAAAACTCCAGGACTCACAATTTTAAAGTAAAAGGTATTTAAGTTTTAGCCAGGATTTGGCTATTTTCAATTAAGACAAAATTGTATTGTATTTTTAAAAAATAGATCACATTTTGATAATTTTACAAATATGTCATATAACAACTACATTTCTGGAAGTTTTTCTATTATAAACTAATAGTTTTAATATAGACTTACAACTATTTTTGATACATTTTCCAATGGCAGGTGCATTAAATCCCTTCCCTTTGAATTTGAACAGATGAGTGTGTGTTGGGTGATGAAAATAAAGGATAAATGGCACAGTATGATTTCTGAGGCTCTGCACTAAAGGGCATGAAGCCTCTTAGTTGGAAATCTTGTTCCTAAGTCCTGAGGCACCACATGAGAAGTTCAGTGACTCTGAGATAGATGGTCTTGATAGATGCTTGGTCCAAGCCTGACAAGAAACTTGGCCTGTGAATCAAACTGTCTTGGGCCTCTCAGACCATTTGAAATCATACTACCAGAGAAAAATGTCCAAAAGTCCTGTAGAGCTAGAAGAATCAACCATTTGAGCCCTGACGAAATTTCTACACTCTCCAAAAAGAATAAGTCTAATCTATGGAAGAAAAATATTGTGTGTGTTTGATGTGCATGTATGCATGTTCATATATGTGGGGGGCACACATGTATGGGTGGAGGCCAGAGGGTGATGTCAGGTGTCTCCCTCTTGCACTCTCCGTGTTATTCCTAGAGTCAAGGTCTCTCACTGAAATTAGCACTCACTCAGTCAGTCAGTATAATACTACATAGCAAATTCCTCCTAAATGAAATATTTCCTCTTTGTGGGAGCAGGGAGTCAAGAGGTCAAGAATAAGTCTGGGAGAACGAAAATTTAAAACACCTCTCCCTAAGGTGCTAGAAATGGTACACTGCTTGGGGAAGAGACCCTCCCCACCTGTCCTGCCTGCTGAGTGCAGTTCATGTAGTGTGTCCAAGACTCTGACCAGCCGAGCTGCCTGTGGGTTGTGCAGTAAGCTCACGAGATGCAGCTTCTGTGAGTCGCCTGCATTGGGCTTTTGGTGATACAACTGCCTGTTAGTCACTCATTGCTCCTGTAGGCAACCCCTCATCCTGCTCTGCAAGTAACTCCAATACACTCATTGGTTCTCCACAACTGGCTTTGGTACAATGATACTTCGGTCTGTCATCTGAGCCAGATCTGGAGTGAATAGATGTGTTTCTGTCTCTTCAGGGAAAGTTTCCTGTGACATACAACTAGCCAGTTTTCCCTGTGGATCCATCTTTCTCCACCTCCTGAGCACTAGCATGGTAAGTGGACCACCACACCTTTCCAAAATATTCATTTGTTCTTGTCATCCCTGAACACCTTCTTAGAGCTTGCAAATGTATGGCACATGGGACACAGACATGTTAGATATTTTTAAATTTTTTTCTTGTTAGATTTTTAATCATATGTCTGGATTTTTTTCTATTTTTTTTTAAATTTTTACCTGTAATATTACTGATTTTTCTATTCATGATTATGAAGAAATGGGCTTTTCAGAATGTACATATGAAAATTTTGTTGACTGTAACTTCCAAATGCTTGCAACTTCAATCACAACCCCATTCCTTTGAGACACCATTGTGTCTTCTACTAGTTATTGCCACTCTTTCTAACCTATTTGCCAGTTCCAAGCCTTTCCCTTACACTTCATCATCAAAACAGCAACCAGTGTTCCACTGATCACATGTTCAGGTCCCCATGTAGATTCCCTAATCAGAATCCCCTCAGACCCATCTCTCCAGGTTACTCAGAATCAAAAGTCCTTTGTGTCGGGCAGGGCTGCAATTCAGCAGCTGGCTACATAGTTGATCATCTGTCACCAATCTCCTCTTGTTCCCCCTGACTTCTATGGCAATGGTACTTGAACAGAGTAGCACAATCCCATATCAAATTCCTTGCCTTTGTTGTTGTGAACACCTGAATAGCATATTGCCTCATCTCCTTGCAAAAATTCATCTTTGCAGTGAACCTTTCTGGGACAACCTTCATGAAATTTCAGTACTACCACACCCCATCCTGTAGCCACAATCTTGATATTCTGTCTCCCTACTCAATTTAATATTCTCACCTATAAATTAATATGTAGTACGTTACTTTATTATTTACCTTACTGGTTGCCTCAGAACCATAGGGGAAAAATATTTAAATGCTGGATCCAAATTGCCTTGATGAGTGCCTAGTACAATAAACATAAAGAATGTAAGTGAATGGAGAAGTGAACATCTATAAACTTTGCCTGAAAACTGTGAAAATTATTCAGGTGACTTCTTCCTGTTAGTCCTGTTAGCCTCATGCATAAGGGGCAGGAGAGTTGTAGGGATTCAGCTTTGCAGGCCTGGTGAAAACATGTCATCCCAATGATGACTTCAGAACCCTTAGAATCAAAGGACAAAGGGGTGTCAGGTTTAGATTAGCTAAATCCATGCCTGGCATTTGAAAATCCTCCATTCCTAAAGAGTCTGTACTCTTGGTTAGATAAACTGGTACAGACAACTGAAGCCAAGCAATCACGACATGTATGAGTGCTGTCCCTATGTTGCAATCCTTCAATGGTATTAAATGATTATTATCTTGTCAACTATTTTAAAAATGATTATTTATAAATGAGACTCCAGTTAAAAGGTTAAAAATCTGTGGATGTTTATACAAAAGACTCAGGTATAAGAATCTCTTTGTAAGTGGTATAAATTATTAGAAGGAAATGGGCTAAGGAATTGGTTTTAGATTTTAAAGGGGAAAACAAGTCTTTTTCATTGGATAATAACTTACTTGGAATACTCGGGTGCTACTTGCTTAGCAGTACTATGCAAGGTAGTTATTTAAACACCTTTTCTTCAAAATTTCATTGAGAATTGATTAAAAATCAAATGCAAATGATGATTTATCCAAGTGAAATGGCAAATAATCCTGACCTCTCTGCCGCTTATTCTTTCTCTGCCCATAATTCCCATGGAACCCAACTATCATGCCTGCAAGAAGGGTGAATACTAATACAAATACGTCTCATTTAATTAGACTTGTTCAGTAATTTTTACTAGGGGTGGATTATTCATTTTGTAAGTTTTGAGATGATTATATAAGTACTTAAATAGCTAATATATTTGTGCAGTTGTGATAAAGAATATCTGGTATCTATAAAACGAATACAATCTTCAACACAGTGACATTTTATATGTTCATTTATTTTTTAAGGAGCCTCTATTTTCTTAGACCTCTTAAAAACCCAGTCTATGCTTCCGAACCCAATTTTCACAGCCCAAATGACAGGATGCTGAGCTGGCAGGAGAGACAAGCCAGTCACTCCTCTACTCCATCAGCACTGAGCTCCCAAAGCACTCTGTTTTTGATTTCATATCATGTATCAGTAAAAATGTAGCAATGACAAGGTAATAGAAGGATGATTAGCTATAATGTACTTCCTTTCATGTTTGCAGTTAGAGCAAATATGAACTAATTTATACTCTTAGCTATTTTTCTTTTCTGTGTGTATTGTAACAAATGTGGAAATTGCTGGTGTAAGTGCAATCGATCATTTGAGATAAATGCAAGTCAAGTTCAATGAATCTTTAACAAATTTTCATAAGGCAACCCTTCTTGGTAAAATCTGTCAGTAATTTATATGTCATTATAAAGACTATAAAGTCCCAGGAAGTGCAGGTACCAGGAGGAATATGGATTTTTTTCATTAACTAAGTGAATCAAATCAAAATAACAAGTAATTTGTGTGTTATCAAACAAAGAAATCACAAAAACTGGCATTCGGTTTTAAAAGTACATTTTGTTATCAACAGTACAGCTAATCAATACTTTGAGGAGATTTTAAAAACTCTGAGATGGTAGAGTTACTTCTAAATGATGACAAGTGAATTGTATATACACATTATTAACTGTTGCTATTTAGGATTCTAACTCTGGGTAGCCTTTAAAGAGCATGAGGTACAATAAAAATGACTGTTATAGTATTCATCTAATTTAGGAACATATTTAATGAATCAGTGGTAAATATTTCAAATCAATTTTCAAAGAACATTCATATGTAGATTGACTCAATTCTTCCATCCTACCCCCAAGGGAAAAAAAAAAGCCTATTTAAGACTAAATACATCAATATAAGAAGTAGTTATGTTGATAAACATTAACTAAACTTCTATGAAGTCCTTCATATTAACCTTAAATATGATAGGATGAACAAGACAAGAATTATTAGTGTAGCAAAATCCAACCTTTAAAATTCTATTTTTTTACATAATATTTCACTCTGATATGAGAAGTGGTTGATGGTTAATCTTCTCAACTTGATGGGATTTAGAATCACAATTAAAGCAAAACTTGGGGCATGTTTGTGAGGAAGTTTCTAGATTAGGTTAATAGAAGTGGAAAGACTACCCTAAATGTGAGCTGCACCATCACATGGACTATGTGTTTCTGACCTGAATAAGATGGAGTGAGTCAACCCATCATTCATCTCTCTTTGCTTTCTGACTGCATACAAAATGTGACCAAGGTTTTGTTTTCTTGCCTTCCCAGCCATGATAGACTATACCATCCAGCCATTAGCCAAAATAAACCCTTCCTTCTTTAGCTGCCATTGTCAAGTATTTTGTCACAATAACAAGAAAATTAACCAATACAGAAATTTGGAACTGAGAAATGGGGCCATTGCTGTGATAAATCTGACCATAAAGACCTTAGGATATTGTAACAGGTTTATGGAAAGAATGTAAAGGAGTTTGGAACTTTAGGCTAGAAAAGCCCTAGATTCCTCTAAACCCAGGGCTATAGGCCTTACTGGTGGGAGTATGGAAGACCAGAATGCCAAGAAAGAGTGGAAGCCCATCTCGTGATGTTTCAGAATGGAACAAGGAATGTGGTAGAAATTCACCTTGACAAACAGACAAAGCCATAACAGCAAGAGGAGAGTGGAGTTTCATTTATTATTATTATGCATTTAGGAATTTACACTGGTGGGCCAAGAAAAGTGGAGCACTGGCCTCAAGCCCCGGTTACAAAGGGGTTTTATAGTAGGGTACCACGGTGTGTATGTGGCATTAGACATGTAAATTAACAAGCACAAGGAAGTGGATGTCTACACCTAGCAACTTAAACCTTTAAAATGGGTTCCAGAGAGGCTCAGATAATCCTCCCCAGGTATTCTCCAGTCTCATCTTTTTCCTAACTTCCTTATCACAGTTAAAGCAGTCGCTCCTTTTGTCTCACTGAATTTCAAAGCTCTGGTAGTTTCTCACATCATTCTGTGTGACTGGCTATCTGTGGCCTGCAGAAACAATGAATAAGGGGGAGGACAGTAAGCTCACACTCATTTTTGCTCTAAAAGGAACTCTGTCAGGAATTAGAGCAGTGGCAGTTCATGTTATATTCTGGCAAAGAATATGCTGCAGTCTGTTTCTGTCCTGAGAACTTAAGTGAGGTTGAATCCAAAAGTAAAAGAGTAATTTCCTTTGTGAAAAAAAAAAAATCTCAAACCAACATAGCATTCAGCCTCCAGCATGGTTATTGTTCAATGCACTTAGTGGGATCTACAGTGAGAGAGAGCAAAATGATAAAATAATAAATGTTAATGAGGAAGGTGTATGAGCAAGTTAAAAGTTCTGTACAAAGAGTGTATAGATGACATAGAATCTCCAATTGTTAAAGAGAAACCTCATTATCTTCGCTGGAACAATGGAAAAAGTACCCTGAGGATAAGACCTTACCCACTGCAAGCTCTAACTTTTGAAAACGCAAATCATTTAAAAGGACTGAGCCTAAGCATGGAACGCCACTAAATGGGTTCCCTGCTGAAAACAACTGCCTAGGAAAATGTTTACTCTGTGTCAGTCTGAAATGAAGAAATGAAGAAGAGGGAAAAAAATAAGCTAATGCAACTATGCACAACTATGGTCCAAGTGGAAAAACTCCAATCCAAACTGCAGCATTGGCCATATGTCACAGGATTGTCAGGAAATACAAGATTGGGTGATAGAGAGAAGGCTCGATGTGTAAAGGTGCTTGTCTGTAAAGTGTGAGACATGAGGGTTTGATTCACCAGTACCCAGGTAGAGCCAGACACTCCAAGTGGTAGTGCATGGTGCGTGTATTTGGAGTTAGAGTGGTAGATGGACATTCTCTCTCTCTCTCTCTCTCTCTCTCTCTCTCTCAAATAAATAAATGCAGATGTTTAAAAGATGCAATATTGAGTGGGTTATAGAATCTTTCACTCTGATTTCAAAGAGGCACTGATCCTAGCAATGTATGGGAGTTTCTGAATTCTTGAAAAAAAAAATGGGTCTGAGAAGTCACCATGTGAGGCTGTGAAGGTGAAGCCTAAATTCTAGGGGAAACCATAGGATGTCACAGATAGGAGGACCTTGGGACATCCACTGAAGAAAGCTGCAGGCAAAGAATGGTGATGGCTCAAGAGGGATGCTATGTGCTGTGGACAGCGGAGCTAGACACATGACAACCAAAGCCTGTTGGAGACCAGGTGGTTGCTCAAAAATCCCCTGAAGCTGGGATTTGATGATTGCCCAGCCAGGTTTGATTTTGTTTTGAACCTTTGGAATGGTAAAGTTTATTTTGTACCATACCATGTTTAAGATTGTAAGGGCCATGGTTGGGGGGAGAGTGAAAATAAAAACTGGCTACCTCTGGTACAATCCATAACCCCCTATCCCATGGACTATTCCAGCAAGCCCATGTAGGAAGGCTCCCAGCGGGGTGGGAACAGGGAGGAGAGAAATGGGGATACCACCATAAGATTTGCTCATGCAACATAACAAATTATTAACAATAAATATGGAAAAATATATTATAGAAAATTGCAGTTGAGCATTTGCCTGCATCTCAAAAGACACTTTGCACTTACACATTTTGAACAGTGTTGGGACTGGTAAAAACTGTTGGAATGTTTGAAGTTGGACTGAAAGCATTTTGCATTATGAGATGGCCATGACCCTATGGTGACACAGTGTGGAATAGTAGAGCCTAAAAGTGAGGTGTCTAATCTTGTCAACTTGATGAGACTTAGAGTCACATCAGAAATGGGAAATAAGTCTAGCATCCATCATAGGAATAGCATATGTATTTTGGGAATATGGATTATTTTTCAAAATTCACCAAGGAATTAAAAGAATTATGTTAGAAATTTATGAAGTACATCTTTGGTGTGAAAATGATTCCATGGAGACCAAGTTAACACAAATTTTCAATAAATAGTTATATCTATACCATGTTTTAGTGTTTAAAAGCATGAAAGTTTAAAATAGATGTTATAAAACTCTTTCTGATTTAATAATAATGTATTTCAATCATATAGACATCTCTGTATAAAAATCTCAGGTGGAATCCAAACACATATAGCATCTAGAAACCTACACTACAAAAGAACTTAGAGATGCCCAAATTATAGTGATTAAGTTCTAATAACTTCTTGGAATTTCCCAAGGAACAGTAGTGTCTTTTGTTATTTGGAACGAGTCAGTTTATGCTAATGAGTGCCTAGTATGGGCACAAAGAACCTGAAGTAGCTGGAGAATTTGGATTTTTCATCTGAGGAATGAACCATGCATGTGATTTGACTTCTGCCCACCTCTATGGACAGCACAGGGACTGGAAATGGGGGTCAATGGAGTGACAGATGATTTATCCAAGGATGGCATTAATAAATGCAAGCCCATGTAAATATCATATACTTATCATGAAGAATGTAGCAAGCCAGGAAAGGCTGTACAACTCAAGCCTCAATGAACACACAAACCTTGTTCAGTGTCTCTCACCAGTGGCTTCTCTTGAGTTGGATACTTTCTAATAAAACTGTAATTATGAGACCATATTTTCCTGAGTCATTTGAATCTTCCTAGGGAATTATTGAACTTATGCTAGGATTTACTATGGAACCTCTTGGACACTTACTGTGGATACACAGTACTGGGATTATTTGGGAAACCCAAGACTCACACTGGCATTTGAAGTTACAGAAGCCTTGTCATTCTTAATTCTAAAAAATCAATCAAAGCACAAAGAATATTTGGTCATACCGAGTACCCATCTAGGACTAAAATCCCTAGTTAGTGCTATAGTTACCTTCACATTGCTGGGAAAAAAAATATTCAACTAAAAGCAACTGGTGGGAGGAAAGGGTTTATTTTGGCTTATAGACTTGAGGGGAGGCTCCATATCAGGGAAAATGATGGCATGAGCAGAGGCTGGACATCACCTCCTGGCCAACATCAAGTGAACAGCAACAGGAGAGTGTGCTAAACACTGGCAAAGGGAAGTGGCTTACAATTCTCATAAGCCTGCCCCCAATAACACACCTCCAACAAGGTATCAATTCCAATTGCAATCAGCAAATTGCAATCAGCTGGGGGATTAAGAATTTAAAACACAAATTTATGAGGGGGGGCACCTGAATCAAATGACCACAATGGGTGACATATGATTCAAACCACCACATTCCATCCCCAGCCTCCATAAACTCACATCTATCCATGATGTAAAATAAATCCAGTCCAACTTTTAAAATCCCCATTGTTTTTACCAATCCCAGCACTGTTCAAAGATGCCTATAGTCTAAAGTCTCTTCAATGTGAACTTGTACAACCAAAATGCAATTTACTTATATATAGTGGCACAGAATAAACAATCACACTGCAAAAAGTGGCATTGGGCATAGTAAGTACCAACACAAGATTTAAACCCAGCAGGGAAAATACCAAATCCTGTAGTTTCATGTCTGTATAGTGCTTGAAACCTACAACAATGGCCCATGGGCTCTAAATTCCACCCCTCTAGCTATGCTGTGTACAGCCTAGGGAAAACTCCATTGTGAGCCTGTAGCTGTCCTTGGCAACTATTCTATAGTCTTGGCATCTCCAAAATCCAGGGGTGTCTACTGTAACAAACAGTTCATCCTCATGGCTCCAACGAATCTCCAAGCAGGGACTCCAACAACCCTGCCTCACATTGTGCAGTGGCTATTTCTAAAAATCCATGTTGTAAATTCATTGACCCTGGTGATCTACTGAATTCATTAATTCAGGGAGGAACAAAAATGTCTTTGAAGAACAGGAAAACTCCTTCAGCATTTTACCTTCATGCTACCTCCATTCAAAAGAGTCAACATTACCCAATGCAGAACAGCAGGCCCAATCTCAATGGCTTTAATTTCTCCAACAATTACAGCTGAAATGGGCCCGTCTCCTTCACAAAACTTTAATCACATTAGGTGCCATACCCTTCTGCTCTATATTTTGCTAAACACATTAGTTCATTTTTACTTTTAAATTCAATTTTGCTTCTGAGGACATGGGAAGACCACAGCCAACCTCTCACAGAGACTGCTTCTTTCCCCTCATAAATCAAGTTTCATAGTCCAAAGTTCTTTCTGCCTTTAGGTCTTTCAACTCTCACCAGAATGTTCCATCAAACTCTGCTTACAGCACCATAAGTCATTTGTTTTAGTCCCAGGAATCAAATATGTCTATATTCCTCTGCACAGCAGTTACATATGACCAAAACCTCACAGGTCCCTAGCAGCCACAATCCCATTCCTCTGCTATCCATTACCTGTTGTAGTTTGCAATTGCCTTAATGTTGCTGAGACCCTCCCCCCAAAAAAGCAGTTTATGGGAGGAAAGAATTTATTTTGGCTTACAATAAGGAGGGGAAGCTTTATGAAAGCATGGCATGATCAGAGGCTGAACATCACCTCTGCCACAGTAGCTGGACTGTAGCAGCAAGAGAGTGAGCCTAACTCTGGCAAAGAGGATCTGGCTATAATGTGCCTAAGCCCATCCCCAGCAATGCACCTCCTCCAGCAAGGCTCCATCTCCCAAACATCAGCTGGGGACACAAAAATGGACTAGAAGGATGTATTCCCTCTTCTTCATAACGAATTTCTATAGAAACCTGTGCTTGGTAAAGACATCTACAAATACTTGAAGTTAACATCACACTTAATAGCAAGGATTAGATAGTTCCTTACTAAGGTAAGAGCAAGTAAAGGATGTCTCATTTTCCCCTTCTTTTCAGAAATACACTTAAAGTCCTCTATGGTGTTGTAAGAAAAGTCATAAAAAGAATAAAGACAGGAAGAGGGAAAAACAGTTGGGCTTGCAAAGTACGTGACAGATACGTACCAAATTCCATAGTATATACATGCAATCTATGGAAATTAATAATGCAGTACAAAATGGTCACAGGAAATATTAGAATATGAATGTAAATTGCTTTTCTATACATCAGTAATGAATAAATCACAATTGAAAATTAAGTTTAAAAATATCATTTCAGTAGTACCTCTAAAGCTGGAATACTTGTGTAGAATTCTTTTTTAAAAATATTTTTATTTATTTATATATTTGAGAGAGTATATGGGAAAGAGAAAAATAGAAAGAAAGAGAGAGAGAGAGAGAGAGAGAGAGAGAGAGAGAGAGAGAGAGAGAGAGAGAGAGAGAGAATGGGTAGGAGGCCAGGGCCTCCAGCCACTGTAAACAAACTCCAGACAAATGCGCCACCTTGAGCATCTGGCCTTAAGTTGGCACTGGAGAATCTAACTTGGGTCCTTCTGCTTTTCAGGCAGACACCTTAACGACTAAGCCATTTCTCCAGCCTTACTTATATAGAATTCTAACAAGAAATGCATTATAGAACACTATGAATCAGTCAGAAAACAATGGAAAATACAGATTTACATAAATGAAAGATTTGCTGTTAATGAATTAGAAGATTCAATATTATTCAGATGTCAATTATACCCTCATTGATCTATAGATTCAATGCTATATCAATGAAAATCACAACATGTTATTTAAAAATATTGAGAAATTCAATTATACTAAGGGGTGTAACTCAAGCTCAGAAAGACAGAAGCTGCATGTTTTTGCTCATATACAGATCTTAGCTTGGAAAAGTAAGATTTGTTTGTGATTAGATTTCATTGTGAGTTGAGGTAAGCATCAGTAGTATTGGTCAAGAAGACCTGGAGATGATTGAAAATTGCAATCTTTTAATTTCAAACTTTTTACCAAGTAAGTAATTAAGATCTCTAGCACCAGCAAAGTACATGGAGACATACATATATTGACACATACTTACCTACATATATTAATGGAACAGACTGGGAATGTCATAAATAGAACTATGTAAACACACTCAACATTATAACTCATATTGCTTAAATTGCTTAAATTCAAATGCTATTTCCTCTGAAATGTCCTCATATTATTTTATTCATGTTAAGTATTCTCATGGTAATAAATTTAATTTTCACAAAGTGAAATATGCTCTATGATTTTATTATTATTAATTATTAAGTAGAAACTTTGTAGAAACAAATCATGCGTTTGTACCATTGTTTCCCTCCTCCCTGCCCCTTTTGCATTGAGGGAACTCCTCGGTGGGATTGCTGGTATGTTCCATGGCATTGAAGGCTATGTGTTATGTGAGCAGTAGGGGTCATTGATGGTGGTGGACAATGCCTCTGGATATTCCCCCATCATTTTATACACAATGTATTTGATGAAGACATATTTTTGTATATACATAGTAAATAGAAGTTTTGAAAATGTTTGAGATGACATTTAATTTCTTAATATAAATTACAAATAAATTCCATCACTTGGTATGGTGGTTTTGTCATGGTTCACCAAAACTTCTGACTCTCCTTCCAGTCAAATACTAGGACTATACTTCCCTACCTTGCTGTTGAGGTCAATGTGGCCTATGACTTGCATTGGTGAATGAAATCTGAATGGAAATAATGTGCATAATTTCCAAGTGAAAACAATAGGACTTAGTGTGCAATTTCCTTTATGTAATGTTTCTGATTTTTCAATAGCCAGACAATGAATCTATTTTATATGTGTCTCTATTCAGAGTGATGGATCATTGAGGCCACCACCTACCCTGTACAGTTTATGGTGAATAAAAAGAAACCATTTCATTTGGATCGAGTTTTAGGGTTGTTTGTTGTGGCAGCATAAGGTAACTTACCCTGACTTATATACTTCTTATTGTCTACATAAAAAATGAATATATGGGAGGGGGGATCTGGAGAGATGGCTCAGCAGTTAAGGTGCTTTCCTCTAGAGCCTAATGGCCTGGGTTCAATTCCTCAGAACCCACATAAGCTAGATGTAAAAAGTGGCACATGCATCTTAAGTTTGTAGTGGCTGGAGGTCTTGGCCCATATTTTCTCTTTCTGTCCCTTTTTCTCCCTCTGTATCTCTCTGCTTGTGAATAAATAATATATTTTAAAAAGGAATGTATGCTCATATTTCCAGGGCAAAATATTAATGAATAAAATATCAAATATCAAATACATATCATTTGATATGGAATGATTTTATTCACTCTGTCCTTCAAAAAAAATCATTTCACCAGATTGGAGGGCATGTAACAGTCATCTGTCAACAAGTTATCACTTTGATCATGCTAAAAGAAAGTTACTTTTATGAAATCCTTTCATTTAAAATATTTAATTATTGATATTACCCCAAATCCTATCTGTCGTGCTCAGTTATGACACCAATCAAAAATTTGTTAACCTGATCAAAAATAGAGATTATGATAACTTGACAGCTGAAGGCACCCAACTTTTAAAACTGATAAAAGTTCAAAAAGTGGATCAGCATATTTGAAAAAGGTACCTCTTCTTTAGTAAGTCTAATAGTCCTAGAAGGGAATTCACATTGCCACCTGCATACCAGATATGTCCATATAAATTCTATTTACTTGAAATTACACCATGAATGCTGGTGTAGATGTGTATTCCCAGTTCATTCACTGGCAGGTGAGTCCACCAATAAAATGTGAGCAGAGTTGATGGATGCTACTTTCAGTCTGGGGCACTGCCAAGCCCGTGATTCATTTCCCAGCATCCATTCCCAGCTCTGCAATCCAAGAAGCCTTCTGCTCCAGGCAGGGCAGGTGAAAGACAGCAATATCTCTGCTGCTGCATCAGTATCTTTCGTGGTCCCTACACTGTTGACACCTTAGCGAATTGCCACTTTGTGAAACATTCCATGACTTACACTCATTTAGATAAACCATCTGTTTCTTCCCAGGGCTCCTGACTGATTGAATGAGACCAGATCCCACAGTGAAATGTAGAAAGAACTTCCACCCTCTTCCGCTAAGCTATGATAAATATGTAACCTCAGGAATGCATCAATCTCGTATATTAAACCATTGTGATTTGAGGGTTGCTTGTTAAGACTCCATTACTCTAACCTACCTTGACAAATATACTTACTAGAATTGGTAAGGATCCTATGTACCTACTCTTCTAAGTAGTGCTCCCTGGAGAATCCAGTGAGAGAGTGAACAGCAAAGGGAGGGGACAATATTAGGACTCCATAAGCCGGATCTTTCAGGGAAAGTTTTGGAATACAAATGACATCTTAAAGTTTATCTTAAACAGAGTTAAGTGTGCTTGAGGTTCATAGTGAGCACAGATTCATACCTCTACCTCTGGACCAAGGTTCTGAGTGCATTTTACATAAGGAAGATCTCAGAAACAGTAAGAAGGACAGAGCCTCAATGGAGGTTTGAGAGAGCATATGCAATATCCAGATGAATAATTTTCAATAACCAGCATGTTGTAATCAGTCAGCATCACCTATAATCCACCTCCCATCTCCCACAACTAAAAGAAAGATGAGTCATGATTATATTTAGAAAGACCACAAAGAAAGTGAAATACAAGGGTCTCAACTTAAATGGATTGGGAGTGCACAAATACCAGAGCACTCTTCATTTTAAGTTTCATATGTTGGAAAGCCTGTTTAAATCACATCTTATACTTTAGGACACATACAGAATAGTGATGACCAAATAATACCAGGAGCTAAGTTTGTAAGGAACTTTATGTCATTAAGAAATATTTATTGTGGAGAGACCCACAGCCACAGCCATTCAATCAACACAGGATAAGCCAGGGTGTCAGAAACCAACAATTTTCGACACAAAGACCCCTAAGCTCACAACATTAAAGCAGCCTTAATACTCACCCACCATGACTCAGGGAACTGAGTGGAAGGGGGGCGGAAAGATTGTGAGAGCTATGGTGGGGGAGACTATCCAGAGGCATGGCACCCCTCAGTAACAACACACGTGGGCCAGGAGAACCGGGCTGAGCACTAGGCTATCCATGGTCCCCTGCCACAAGGACTGATCCAGATGACCCACGGAGGAGGATATCCAGCCTATTAGGGATGGGGAGGGGGGCATTGGGGAATTTGGGACAACAACTCATTGTTTGCCCACTAAATAATGTAAGTCATTATGGACAAAATATATATATATATATATATATATATATATATATATATATATATATATATATATATATATATATATACATAAAGAAATATTTATTGTGGGACTACCATATATGCACAGATAATACAATAAATATATAGATAACTAGTTTCTCCCAACAGTATGTAGAAAAGTATGTAGAGTTATAACTAATTATCAGGTGATAAAATGTGTGATAAAGGAAGTGTCATTGGGATAAGGAAGAAGAAGAAGTAGAAAAGAACACAGAGAGGCCTTTGAGATAAAGCACTCATCATAGGTCTCTATGATCAAATAACTTCATTTTCCTCAGGGACCTCAGTGTGTGGAGGAAATAGGCCTTGAAGATAAAAGGAAAAAAATCCATGTAAAGGAGATTCAATAAGTAAAAATTTCCAGAGCCTCAAACTGATTTATTGTGCTCAGGAAACAACCAAGGCTAGTGTTCTGGTCGTGGCTAATAGAATAAGGAGAAGATTGGTTGGCTGATGACTGACCATGTGTATCAGGGTATGTGAATTATGTGTTGCTGCTAGCATGGATGCTGGTTTTCATTTTACTTTGGATGGAGTGATAAGCTATGAAAAGGTCATGATCACTGGAGTCTTATGAATGAATTTAAGATATGAATAAATGACAAGTACAAAACAATGTCCCACTGTAAACAGCTGGAGAACTATACACTAGGTACAGTTATAATTTAATCTAAGTCTCCCACAGGTTCATATTCTCAATGTCCTGCCAATAGTAGGTGAGCTATTTTGGGTTGTTTTGGAAACTTTTGTAGGGGAAGCTTAGCTGGAGGAGATGGGTCAGTTGGGTATGTTTGTGAGAGTCCCCTTGCCACTTCCTGTGTCCCTCTCTGTCTTCTGGTGGTCTTCTATGACATAAATAGCCTCTACAACATGCTTGATGCTCCCAGCACTGTGAACTAAACTGTTGTAGCATACCTTTCCCACCATGATGGATTGAACCCATGTGAGACACACACACACACACACACACACACAATTGCTTTTCTCCCTAGTTTCCTTCAGTTACATCTTTGTGAAGCCCTACAGTTGGCTGAAATTCTTGCCTGAGTACAGTATCTAGGTTGTAGTCTCAGAGAAGGAGGATGTAAACAAAGCCTGGCAGTCTCCTGAAGGTCAGTGGATGGAGATCAGAGTTTATGGAGGCTCAGGTGGCTGTCAGTAGCAGGCAGTGTTGGTAAGGGGAAACTGGGCAGAGGGATTCCTCATGGTTTTACTGAGTATGTGAGTATATGGGCATGAAGTTAAACTCCATAAGACTTGGCCATAGGCTTGTAAGTAAAAAGATTTCAAAGCTCTCAGAAGGTAAAGAGTTGTTCAAAGTCTAACTAGCCAGGGGATGCAAACTTCAGTAAGTATCCAAGGCTATTTGGTACAGACTTCAGAGAAATCACACCTTAGAAGTATGGATTAATTATCTGTAGAGTGAAGTCTTGTCCAGATACACACTACACAACTTTAAAGTAGGCCTCAAAGTCATAGAATTTGTTCAAAATAATGTATCTGCCAAAATCACCTGCCAAAACAGTATCATAGGGCACATAAGGTCCAGGATCCAATCAAAATAATCCACACATGCCAAGAAACAAAGAAAGGTAGCTTATAAACAAAAGGGGTTGAAATTATTCAATATTTAGAGGAACAGAAATGACAGCAACAGATGAAAATATTGGAATGTTAGTCTAGGCTATAGTATACAAGCATTTGTGCTCTTAAAACACAGCAACAAATTAAAAGAGAAGATGAAAGATTTGAAAGAATTAGTAAACTCTAATATAAATGGCCAAAAATATCTCAAAATCGATAAAAATTAAAGGACAAAAAGAAAAAAAGAAAGATGTTCAGACCTAGATTTCAGAAATGCCTTTAAAATGTCTTCTCATGTCCTGGCCTTGGGTCATTTGCATTCTGTTTTAGATCTGCATAAATTAGTTTCCTTACTGAGAGCTAAAATGTTATCTAGTTTGCTCTTTGGGAAATAATAAAGTGAAATGAAATTGAGATGGCATTTGGCCAGTCCTCCCTCTCTTAATTCTAGAGAGATGTATACAGAAGGATGAAGCCAGGCAAAGTAAAACTTTATTACCAAGCTGACATTTTGTGCCCGCAAACCTATGAAGCCCTTAAAGAATACTAGAAATAGGCTAGAACAATTGAAGAAATCATCTTTTAAAATCTGCTTTGGAACGGACTATGTAAACCAGAATAAAGAAGGTTACAAGGTTGATTTTTGGCAATGCCTCCTCTTTTCACCAGAACTACTCTTTGCAATGCAGAGACATGGAAAGATTGTCTGCAATTCAAAAAAAAAAAGTGTATGCTTGGGATGGAGAGATGGCTCAAAAGTTAGGGCACTTGCCTCCAGTGCCTAAGGCTCAAGGTTCAATTCCACAGGACCCACATAAGCCAGACCCACAAGGTGGTGGCCCTGGTGCTTTCTCTCTCTCTCTCTCTCTCTCTCTCTCTCTCTCTCTCTCTCTCTCTCTCTCTCTCTCTCTGCTAGAAAAATGAATAAAAAATATTTTTAAAAAGTGTCGGCTCTATTTTCTGATATTCTAACACATCATGGTAACTACCTCCCAGCTTGCCTGCCATTATGAAGTAAGGAAGAAGCAATTTCTTAAAAGACAATAAAACCGTACCCCATAAACAGACAAAAGATATATGAGCTTTCTCCCTGTTGGAATAAGCTTTGTCTATAAATGGTGATGAGAAAATAGATTGGTGACGTATCATTAAAGTTCACAACCAAGTGCATCTCTCTTTCATGTTACCGGGATCTTGCCCTGTCCTCCCTTCACTACCTTGGTCCTAGGATCTCTGTTGAATGAATTCAGACAAGACACACGGAACATAGTGTAGAAGACAGGCAGAGTTTATGACAGAATTATAGGAGGTACTCTCAAAGATGAGAGTGGCCAATGGCCCAAAAGACCATTGCAGAAGAAAACTGTCTCAAGGACTGCAAGTGAAGAGTGATGTTAACTTACATATTTATAGAGGCTTTATTTTTGTCATTTGTCACTTGTGTAAAATCTCTAGAATAAACAACTTTTCTGTCCAGGTGACTAACAAGCCCAGTTGGAATCATTCCTAAGGGAGAAAAAAATATTATGTTTTTTGTTTACTGGAATGCCTCCTTGACAGTCATGATCTGATCTTCCTGGACTTTAGAAAGACATTTCTCCACCCAGGGCCAGAAATACAGCTCAAATCTATTTTGACCAAAAATCATGAAACAGAGCAGAATAAGAAGAAAGATGAAATAAATAAAGCCATGGATGGGCAGATGGCACAGAGGTTAACAGCGTTGGTGCTTAAGCATGAGGGCATCTTGCACTGGAGTCCAACAAATTTGACTCGTCAAAACCCATGTAAAAACTGGACATGGGATCACACACAGCTGTAGTCCCAGTTTATGGAGACAGGGATGGGGGAACTGGTGGCTGGAAAATCATTGAGGCTCACTGATGGACAGCACTTTCAGATTGAAAGAGATCTGTCTCAAGGAAATACATGGGTGAGTGATAAGAGCAAGATGCCTAAGGTTCTTCTCTGGCCATCACTTGCATGGACATTGGGGTACACACCACACACCATGTCCACCACACACACCTTATACCACATTCAGAGTATATACATGCACACTCACATATGTACAAAAAC
>PVHP010018631.1:0-33044 GCA_004024765.1 Zapus hudsonius
ACCTTTGAAGAATATAAGAAGATCCTGAGGCATTAGAAACATAGGAAAGAGCTTGGTGGCATCTTCCAGAAACAAGAGGAGGACTTGTTAGTAGAATATATTTTCTTAAAAAGTTAACAATTGATGTGGAAGATATCAATCTCTAACATCTCAAGTAATTTTGATTTTTAAAAAATATGTTATTAGGTGCTGTTGAAAGTCTTTATGTCATAGACTTATCCAAACATATCTGACTTATGTTTCAAAGCTCTGCTATTCACTAGAAAATGAAATGTGGGAAACCAAAGGTGCATGTTCACTGCTGGTAACTGTGGACTACCATTATGAACCAGTTTACTACTGTATGCCAACTTCCCAAATCAGAATTATAATAATTTTTCTGCTTAAAAATTATCCTAAAAGTTTTCTTGAATTTTTGAATGGAGAAAATTGGCCAAATTACAAATGAATGTATTTATTGGCAAATGGACCAATTTGCACATATGGGCTATTAACATTTATGAGGTGGGCCTACATGTATCATAACTGAAACCTCGCTGAAATTGTTGTTGAAGTCTGTCACTGAGATTCTAGTTAGTATCAGATTTTAAAGGATTTGATGTGGGTCTTTTTTTGGATCAACCGTTTTGTTATAGGACCAGAAGGAATATGAAATCGCATGATCAAGTAAGGAAGCAAAAACAGAGGGGAATTCTGGTAGAGTTCAAGGTCTCTGAATACCTTAGGCTGGAATTCCAGATCCACCCCTGTGATGGTTAAATTTATTTGTTAACTTGACCTATGTAATAATCCACAGTAATCTTGGGTTGGTCTCTGAGCTTGCCTGCAGAAAGGATTGACAAAATCCTTTTGGGATTTTGGAGAAGGGTGGAGGTCCCTTCACCAGTGTGAGCCCTTTCCCCCAGTGGGTGGGCCTTCCAGAAGGGGACTAAATATAAGGAAGCTTGAGGGGAAGAGAATCTTCTTCCTTCCTCCCCCAGCTGCTGGTGCTTGTTTGGGACTTGCACTTGCCTCCTGCTCTCCTACCCTTCTTGGACATTGGGACCAGTTTTCTCAGCCTCACTTCTGGACTGAAGAGCAGCCGCTCCCCAGGGAGCCATCAGGCCTTCATGGCTGGATTGGGACTGCTGAGGCCTCCAGTCATGTGGACTGAACAGGTACTGGTTCATTTACCCTGGGCATGCAGACTGCTATTTTGTCATAAGCTACCCAATAAATTCCCTTTTACTACAATCCATTCTATCAACTCTGTTTCCTCTAGAGAACCCTGACTAATATAACCCCCAATAACATTTTAGAGCTAGAATCCTAGTGGATCCTAGGGTGCACGAGAATCAGTCCACAGTGACACCCCCTCCAGCCAGATGACTGAAGATAAGCTTTTAATAAAGCTCCTCAATCTATCAGGGGGCATCTATTCAAACTACGACACTACTCCTGTTCACTTCTCTGGCCACACTTTGGTCCTCTCAAACTGGCACATTCCCCCCTTCTTTAGAGCAGGACCGTGTGAAGTTCCCTAGACACATCTCTGGTTCATGCTCTGTGCCTTGGAATTAGGATCATTCCAAGAGTCATCAAACTGCAAGGTTGTATAGGATTCCATCCACAGAGAGCTATGTGCCTCATCATAATCTGTATCAGAGTGCTTCAGTATGCCTTCATTGATTTCTCTTTGAAAAGTTCAGAGGCACAAGGAAACAAGCAGCAAAGACAAAAATAGTATGTATGACTGACCTGGCTTAAACAACTTCTATGTATTCACAAGCTACATTGGCAGAAAATGATTAATGAGAAAGACAGGAAATAAATGGGTAAGTGAACAGTTCCTTTGTTTTCTTTTAGACTTGTGTTTCTCTTCAGTAAGTCTGAAATCTCAATATACTTAATATTACAGGTAGAAGGTGTGTCAAGAAATGAAATAAAAACTGTTGCATCCTTTAGAAAGCCACAGTTATGAGTTAGATAATAACAAAATAATTGTTTTGGATATATATATATATATATATATATATATATATATATATATATATATATATATATATATATATATAATCTTTGTATTACAAAATAAAATAAAAACCATGTAATTGATTGATACTCATTTGAGTTAAATGACTTTATATTTGCATTTAAAATCCATGTTTAAGTAAAGATAAATGGTAGAATTCATCCTCAAAATTTTCAACTTTCATTGTCCTTAGAATAGCATTAATGGAAAATAATAAGCAAAATGCCAAGTCAAGGAAAAGACCATGGGAGGAGAAAGTCTTTTGTTTCTGTGAATTTAATAGCATTCTTCCATGTTATTTAAAAATATTGGAACTGATCCTGTCATTTCATTTTGCCCTGGGTCTCCTCAAGTATGTAGCATCTGTGCTTAGCACATATTGTGTCTGTAGTCCAGGTTTCTTGGGCTTCCTGGTGAATAATCAACTCTAGGTCTATCTCAGATGAAACCTCTGTGATTCCTTCCCTATTTGTTCGGGGAAAGAAAGAGCTTTCTTTTCTATAGACACAATAACTCACACTTCCTAATACAGTCCTTATATCATTTATTCTACAAATATTTGCTGTCTTCTGAAAGCTAGGCAGTGTACTTTCCATTTTAAACCTCTCATGATGGTGAGGTACTTATATTGTGTTTGCCTTTCTATCTTTCCAGGTAAGGATTATGCCCTTGGAGATAGCGACTATTTTCTTAGTCATCTTTTTTTTTTTTTTTACTTGATACAATTGAGTGCCTGCTATATGCCAGCCAATGGGTTTTGTTCATCTTTTTTTTGTCTCTATCATAATCGCTGTATGAATGGAATCAGATAATAATTATTTTGTAGGCCGCCAAATAGATGAAATAAACCAGAGCCTAAATGTTGCTGTGTAAAACATAATCATTCTCATGACCATGAGTGGAAGAATGAACCTGAAAATGAGAAAAGTATTTACCCATGATGATTTTCATCAGCTGTCATTTATCTACACATCTCTGCTGTTGCTGTGGACTTCACACAGGCCTCCAGATGAGCTGCATCAAAGCTGCCATGAATCAGCAAATGGGACAGCAATGAAAGAATCCTGCATGGCATTGTCTGCCAGGAGTGATCAGGTTACTGCCCTTCATCTCCACTGGGTTGAATGTGGGCAAAAGCCTGATGACAGCAAGATACCCAAGAAGTTAAATCTGTAAGGAGGGAAAACAGTTTTTCATTTTTAAGTGGCCTTAGGAAAACCTGGAGCATAACTTGAGGTGCTAGAATCTAGCTGTGAAATGTGGTCACGAGATCCAAAGTGTAGACTTTTTGCCAGAACCCATCCTACACAATCTGAGCAAGGACAGAGCTTTTCTTTGATTGCTCCTTCCTTTCCCACTTCCCCCCCATCTCCTTTTTTTCTTTTATTTTTGTTTAAAGGGATCTGTGGATTTTAAAAAAGGAAGGCAGAAGTGAAAAGCCAGTTGCCTTGAATTCATGTGCTGTAATGTAAACCCCCCAAAATTTCTACCAGTCTGCAGGAACACATTATCACAGGGAGAAGAAAAATAAAGCTCAGTGAAAGACTGGGATGTGTATGAGCTTGTGGTTCCAGAACATGGAACCTGTTACACTGTTCTGAGGTCAAGGTAGACATCAACACAAGGATTTGAATAGTGGTTATATCAGCAAAGCAGCAGAGCTATGGCAAAGTTTTAGAGTTGAATGCAGTGAGCAGAATGGATATTTTGGGAAGATCATCTTAAGCAGAGAGAATAGTAAATATAGTTCAGCAACAGCAAGATAGAAGGATTGAAATGGAATGAGGGAAGATGAGCTCTGTAGCAGATAAAAAATACAGAAGTCCATAGAAACCAGATCATAGAAGGGTCCATAAATTGTGGGAGGGTACTTTAGTTTTTATTCTTGCAATAATGGGAAATCCTTGAATGGACGAGGGACAAATCTGTTCTCTAAGAGGAGTTACACTGCTTGCTATCTGATCTCAAAAGAAGCAGCAGATAGGTTGGGGAGATGCTTTGCAGCAGGGTGTTTAGCAGAGAGTGTAGTAATGTGTTGTAAGACTCTAGATACCATTTTAAATTAAAGCCACATTTGGTTTTAGTTTTAGTTTTTGAAGTTCATAGAAATGTGGACGTGAGTGTGACTTCAAAGCTTGAGTTGTGTGGATGTTGAGGCTGACCTGGGAAACACTGGAGGGCCACTCAATGGTGGTAGAGAATGAGAGGTCAATTTTTGAGGTTGCAAGTGTTTGTCAGCCCTCCCAGCACAGAAGTTGTCTATGATGTTGATTGGAGATGAAATTACCAACAAAAAGTCAGTTAGAGGGTATTCATGAGAAAACACACACATACAACAAGAGAGAGTATGCTATGAGTTTAGGAGTTATTCAGTAATTAAATTGTATAATTTATTCTTCATGATAAAACTTGGGGGAAAGTAGGGTCTCATGATAGGGAAAATGAGATTTCAGAAGTTTGAAGGACTGTAGTGCAATAGAATTGGTATTCTAATATGTTTGTTTTTTGATATTTTTATTATCCAAGATTAAATACATTGTATGAGCAAATATTATGTTGGTAACCCCATCTCCCTCCTTCCTGTTCCCAGTCCTTTGAATATGATCCTCGGTGGACATATTGTCTCATTCCATGGAGCACATGGTTATGAATTGCACAAGAGGTATCCAGTTCCCTGCCCAAGCCTTGTGTGTTGTTGCTGAGGGGGGCAATGTCTCTGGATATTCTCTCCACCATGGCTCTTACAATCATGAGATCTAATTAGCTCCTCAACAGTGAAAGACACAAGCATGTTAATCCCCTGAGGATAAAGTGAAAAGGGAAAAGCAAGAAAAATGAATAGCAAGCATTGCCTTGCAAGGAGAATCTTAGGGAATCTTTTTCCAGTCTTGTGGGAACATAGTCAACATGATAACAGAGACACACCATCATCAGTTTTCCCTATAAATTTCCCCCATCTGGAGTTAGCATTCTTAACTTTTGGTTTTTTAGATTAGAACAATTGTGAAAGTAAAGAAATATGAAGGACAAAGCATGGGTTTTGTTGCTTCATATTAGAACTTTTATCAACTCATAGGACATCTATTTTATAATTATATAATTGTGATTTCTTTTGGCTATTTATTTCTTCTTTAATCAGAATTTAGGTTCTTGGCAGAACAGGGACTTTGTTATATCTTCTCACCAGCCTGCAGGAGGGTGTCTGATGTGCTTTGGGGAATTTAGTAAATACTCATCTAGTGATTTCACTGGTGAACTAAAGACTGTGATACAATTCAGAGGGCAGCCTGACTCTGCCTGTCTTTATTATTGTGTTTCCTTATGCACGTAAGACACTACATTCCCTTTCCTATATTACAGGGTTTAACTTAATTGAATGACCAGAAGAAAGTAGAGAGTAAATTTTAATTTGAGAATTGTGGAAAACTTTCTAGAACTCAAATGAATAAGTACTTACTTTATGGAATAATCTCCTTTGTATTGTTTAAAGAAGTGTTTAATTAGAACCCCGAGCTAGACTTTGTTTCTATATACCCTTTATATAAAAGAAGGTTTGGTTCTCAGCCTCACAGGATAGTCTTGGTAAATATTTATAACATGAACAGAAAATTCTGATAGGATTAGGTATTGATTTAAAGCTCTGAAAAGCACAGGAGCTACAGGGTGATAATAATGTTTAAAAATGCAGCTGCTCTCCTGGGGTATATGCCAGTTTTTATATTGTCCCTTGTCCTATAATGACAATCTTACCATTTAGATATTTATGTATTTCTTGGGACCTGCCTGAACCTTATTTGTTATGTGAAATTCTCTCTGTAAGATAAAGCAAAAGTTTGAATATAAGTTATTCAAAGGCCATAACTGTGATAGAACAGCATGTGCCTTGTAGAATATTTTCTTTTAGTAAAGAGAGAAAAATGATTTTCAAAGCCCAGCAGCTGCTACTATGTATTTGACCCACTGTTTCAGCCTGCAATTTTAGATGTTGTGCAAACTCCAATAGATTCTAACACCACCAAAAGAGCAGTGTTCATTTGCTGAACCTTGCCTCTTGCTGATAGAATAGAAAGTGTAATAGCAAAGAAAATTTTAGGCTGAGACTTCAGCTTCAAAAGACAAAACATGTGGGCTAATCTTAGCATGAGTGGAACATGCATTTCGATGGGAAAATGGGAAGTCAGAGGTCACACTTGCAGAGCCAGTTTTAAGGAGGAATCATATCAAAACCGATCATTAAAGGTGCCATGGAGTGCACAGGCAGCCCAGAAAATAGTGTCCTAGGACCCTGAGAGAAGCAATCCAGGAAGATTTCCCCACATGACAGGGATATGTGCCTTTCCTTTTCTCCCCCAAATATAAAGCAGAATACTTAAACACTGCCAAATATATTTAAAAAAATAAAGTAGTATAGAGATATAAATATTCTTTTTCTGATGAAGTCAGATGGTCATAAGAAGGCTTTATGAAGAAATATTCTGTTTGAGAAAACCAACTTTCATGATCGATGAAGTTAATTTCATGTCAAGGATTGAATAGGAAGTGGAAATAATTGCATGTACCAGTTAATATTATTCTTGGACAGCTGACTGATTGGGGGGTATTTACTAAATGAGGAAAATGAATTGATTCTAGTGAAAGGTAGGGGCTTTGGGGACATATTCTTAAGGGGCATGTGTGTTCAATACAGAAAAAAATGCTTTAGAAGTTATGATTTGTTGAATAAATTCAAGCCTGGACAGCCTAAATCCATCAGTGGTTGGAGAGATCTGGCTGGAGTCATTGATTTACAATCATCACTTGTTCATGGGGATTTTAAAATAGAATATACAGAGAGAAGTTCAAGTCATGGAAGATATTTGAAGTACTCTGTGCTTCTTTCCGGCCACAAATTATTTATCTGTGGTACTTAGATTTTGGCAGATGAATTTTAGGCCCTTATCCAAAGATAGAACTTTCTGGAAATGGTGCCCTAGAGAGCAAGAGGATGTTGTTGGTGTGGTGGTGGTGTGCATTGTAGAAGACAATGAACAGAGAAAACAACATAAAAATGAGAGCCCTTGTGGATATGTGTGATGTCATCATTCCCAGTGATTTTTTCACTGATCCAGTGAACTTCATGGGGAAAGGGGTGGCAGCTATGAAAGTGGGCAGATAATCATTTTTACATTATTCTAATTGGACCTGCTTCTGATTGGTTGGAATCTCTGCTTCCCTGATGGAACATCACTATGGGAACCAGGCCTTTCAGGCTACTTTAACAAGAAAGGGAAATGATGTTTAGAGATTGAAAGTTCAAGATCAAGCATTATTTTAGCTGAGATATGAACACACTAGACAAACACTCCATGAATTCCAAAAGCAACCATCAATTTCTCTCCCTGAAATTCCAGCTCTAATTTTCTTTCCCTAATACCAGAGTAGCAACTTGCTTACAGAGGGCCAAGGACTCTGTCTCTGCAGTTTGGGACTCCATCGTGTTCCTATCCTGACTTAATGTCTTTAGAATTAGCCTCAGTGAATGCTTTTCATTAGTATGCCCATTAAAAGAGCATGGGCATTGCTTATTTCTGAGAATATTTGTGAAGTCTTCCATTATCCCAATTGGCCCAGGCTCTGACATTGGCTTCTTACTTAATGTTTTTTAAAGGAATTTAAAAACCTGTCTCCTCACCACTACATTTTTTTTTCTGTTTGTTTTGGTCTCCGAAACACAAAGTGCATTTATAAAAGATAGCTCTCTCACAAAGCAGTATGTTATATTGCATGTAGCCGTGCCACCTGACTTTTGTTATATGTGCTTTTTGAATGAAATCTAGAAGCAGTGTTAAATGTGTATATAACCATAAAGGTGGTCTGTAAGTAAAATACTGAATAGAAAAACTAAATGGTATTTGGAATTGCTCTGACAGGGAATGTTCAAACGTAGCAGTGACAGCTACTTAAAGGGACTCATTGAGGTAATTTAAATTGCTTGCATATTGTGTATAAAACATTCAATCTTCTCTAATATTGAGCATCATGTTAAAAGACTAATGGAGTAGCTAGATTCAAAGAATCCATTTCTAGGGAATCCTTTAATCAGCTGCATCTAAAATTTACATTTAATATTTAATATTCTTAATAGTAAATAATCTGAGTAGGTTTAAAAATATTTTGGTTATAATAGTCCCAGCTTGGTTTAAATTTCCTATTTTGAAACTGTTCTGTTTTCAACTTTGGTTGATTTTTTTTTTAATGTATGTATATAATGTAATTTGTTCACAATTCCCCTGCTTACTTTCTCTGGACTTGCCTTCCTGGTACCCTTCCATTGATCTTTTTCTTCCCAAATATTCCATTTTTTTCTTTTTTTTTTCGAGGTAGGGTCTTGCTCTAGTCCAGGCTGAACTGTAATTCACTATGTAGTCTCAGGGTGGCCTTGAACTCACTTTGATCCTCATACCTCTGCCTCCTGAGTGCTGGGATTAAAGGCGTGCACCACCACGCCCGGCTCCAAATATTCCATTTTCTACTTTCTACTTTGATGTATTTTCTTTGTGTGTGTATTACCCTCTGAGTTTAATTAGGATTGCAGGCATGAGTATGGGTTGGGTATTATTTACCAGAGCACATCCAACCTACCAATGACTACACCACTGTAGAAAATATCATCCCCTCCCTTGGAAACCATTTACTGTGAATAAATCCTTAGCAAAAGAATGGGGAAAATAGTCTTAAATGGGTGTTAAGAACATTTTTAAGAACCCCAAATCAAAAAATGTAAGCAGTTGGATTAAATGTATTGTTTTTCTTTTTAAAGGCTTATAGCAATACTTTTAAAAGTTTCAACTGAAAATTCAGCTGTAATAGCAATACCAGTATCATGAGCGTGATTTTAATTAACATTGCATTAATTAGCAGCCCATTGATTAGAATCCAAAGAAGTGTACGTCTATGCGTTTATGAGAGTGTATGTTCGTTCAGGTTTCTTGGTATTTCAGCAGTTTTAATGATTTCAGAGAGAATTAGCTTCTACACATTTGCATCTTCTGAAGCATAGACACTGGAGAAAGTGTGAGTTATGTCCTGAAATATCTTGATCATCAGTGGTGGTTGCACATAAGGTTAGCATCAGCCCGTCACCCTCCTCTTCCCCACCCAAGCACTCAGACGTCCAACAGGTAGGTTTTGACTCTGACTCTTGTCTCCCTTTTTTCTACTTCTTCACTGTTACCAGAATCACTTTGGATTCAAATATATTTTGTTTCTCCTGACACTCAGCATTTAATTCTCATACTTTATGCTGTTTCAATATGAGAAACAAATCCCCCTAACATCAATGATTTTTCTTTGAGATATGCTTTTACCACTTTTGCTCAACCAATGCCTCTTCCTTTCCAATCTCATCCTCCTGCACCACAAACCCAGCCAAGTCTGCTCCCAGGCCCTGGGATGTCACTGTCCCTCAAGGAGATGCAATCAACTTGTGTCTTGAGATGTGCAGTGTTGTGGCAGAGAGGCAGCGCTCATTCTGTACAGGGCAGGAGAATGTGGCCCTGGAGAGAGCTGTGGAAATAGGTGTCATCTTTGGGATGAGAATCACAAGGGCATGTTCCAGCTTGAACTCTCTGGCAGTGCTCTTGGCTCCAAGTATAGTGTGAATTAAAATCAGCGTGGAGGGAAACGGAAAAGCAGGGCAGGATCAGGAATGGGGTGCAGTTGATGCTGATCCATCCAGGAGACAAGTTCACTTGAAATTGTGACCAAACAGGTCATCACTGAACCTGTTTAAAATACGGTACAAACTCTATAGGAAAGCACTCAAACCCATTCACTGGGAGCCTTCCACTCTTTCTCATATTGTGTCTGTTTCTAAGCCATTGCAACTTTGTACCTTCTCACCTTTCAGTCCTTGCACAACAGCCCACCTTACTTTTTTCTTTCAGCCATTGTAAATATAACCTTCTCCAATAACATTGTCTTCTATATCCAAGGAGGAATTATCTGCTATTTGAATCCCCATAAGGCTTCTGTTCCTATAACTATGATTGTATTAGTAAAGGAAAAAAATCCGTTTTACACTCATCAGAATACTTCTGACACGAAATATAGTATGCAAGTTGTCTCGGTGTGGGGGTAGTAATACACTAACCGATTCTCTAGATTTTTGTTGATTCCAAGAGTGCTCTGGAATTAATCTGGGTTCTGTTACCCACCACCTGTAATTTGCACTGAAGCCGCAAGGGATGGTCCCAGTCTCACAAGACTAGTTTTGCTTCAGTTTTCAGAGGTGAGACCCAGTCTTCTCATGTTTCTGATTCTTTCATAGTTTGAATAATCCATTTAGAATAATACACAGACCTCAGAAAACCGCCTAAACTTACCATTTCTATGAAAGGGCACAGCCAAAAGGAAGAGATGCATGGTGCAGGTTATGATGTTGTGGGTGCATACAGTTTTCATGGCCTTTCTGGACCGTGTACTCGCCAGGGCTGAAACTTTCTGGATATGGTTGTTGAGCTTTAGAATGTTGTGCTTTCATTGTGGTAGTATGTTAGATCAAACCATTGGCCCCAGATAATGAAGTCTACTCCTTGTTCTCTCTCCTCAGAGGTCAAGGGGTGGCCCTAAAATTTCCAATTTTCTAATTACAAGATTCTTTATTCTGAAACCAATTCCTCAGCCTTAAGGGCTTTCTTCAATTAAATTCATTAACATAAGTTCAAGTTGGTGGAAATGATCTTGAAATGACGATTAAAAGGCTCTCCTTTCACTTTTACTGTTCCAGAACTGTTCCCAGAGCCAGAGACAAAAACTAAGTATTTTTTTAAAGAGTGCTACTATACCTCTCATTACTTAGAGTGTTACAAAGATCTTAGGAGTTCTGGCCTGGCACCAGAGATGAAGACCAAAAATGTATTTATTATGTCACAATATCACATTATATATGCTTAAAATTCATCTGTTTCTTGTCATTCTTCCCAACTTGAAGCTTTATTATTACAAGGGCAACCCCTTATTCACTATCATCTTCCTTCTGACGAATGTAGCAAAATGGATCATCTCGGTAGTATTTAATGGGAATTTTAAACATAAATTCATGTCCCAAAGTACCCATATTTCAATGACTTTTTGCATATTGCCATTGAATATCTTATTAAAATAAAAACAGTGTCCCCAAGATTGCTAGTGTAGCAATCACCCTTTGTATTTTTTAAAAACAGCCATCTATTTCTGCTGGGTGACTACAGCTCTGTGTCTCCTATCCTTGGTTATTACAATGACCAGGGAAGTCAATGCCACACTGATTGGTGGAACCTACTACCAGTTTTTTTTTTTTTTCAGTGTCCACCCTGATATTGTTTTGACCTTGCTAACAATATTCTTCTTTCATAGTTTTTCAATGTAAGACATAATGGTTCAATGGTTTAGCTTAGAGCAAATAATACCAATGATTTTATTTAACTTGATTACCTGTGTTTCCAATGTGAAAATAAGTAAAGTTTTAAAAAGTTAATTTTAAAAATAAGTTTAAAGTTTTAAGTTACAAGTATTATAAGTTATAAAATAAGGTGTTCCCTGGCTTATAAGTATATAGAGCCTTAGAGGCTATTTTTGTTTCTGTTTTTCACTACACTTGTAAACTGGAATCTGCATGTTCAAAAATACTTGGCCTTTATAGCATGTCTCTGACCCTCTGATAATCTGTTGATAGCGTCAGACCTGAGGACATTTTGCAAATTAGACTAAACATGCTAATATTTTGAAGAACTGGAGGATTAACTTTTAAGCTCATTAGTTCTACAAATGGCTAAGCAATAATAAATAGCTGCTAAAAATAAATTGGCTTCTTTTTTTCCCCTGAATCCTTCAAATGGCCTGTTTACTAAGGCAACATTAACCCTCCCTTTGATTTTCATTTATGTTCGTCTGTTTTTCACCTTTTTGAAAGTGTTTCTGTAACCGCCTCCAAAATGTTGGCAAGAGCAAATCTATGCTCTCATATCTGTAGGCCTCTTCATTCGACAGAATGTTAAGATGTTATTCATGGTACAAAAAAAAAGAAATCTTTTCTGAAAGTCATAACAATTTTCCTTAACTAAGCATTTGGAGGAATGAAGAGCCAGAATTCCAGGCAGTGAAGAGGTATTATTAGAGACAAATGGAAGCCTTGTGCATGATAACTTATGAGATTCTCAAATCTGCATCTAAGAACATGTTAAATAAACTTACACAGAAAAAAAAATAAAGGCTTTGCCAGGAAATAGATGCCATGCCTGTATTCGTTTTCATTACTATTTGAAATTCCACCCATTTAAATTATTTCAAATGAATTTTTAATAGAAAAATTAATTGAGAATAGTGCTCATCAGTCAAGGTTGCTCACAGTACTTTCTACAGCTATGATTATTTACATGTAATATATTTTTAAATACCAGGCAAACCTATAAATTGTAAATTAAGACACCTTTAATCCACAAGTCTGTCATCCTGAATTATGCTATTTTGTATAACTTCAACTATATTATCTGTGTTTTTCAGAGAGCAGAATTCCCTGAGCTAAATTGAGCTGAATGGTTTAACTATAAAGTTTTCTTAAGAGATAAAAGCAATTTTGAGACAGTGACCTTCCCACCTCTACCCCTATACAAGTATGTATGTATGTATGTATGTATGTATGTATGTATGTATGTATGTATGTATGTCTGTATATGTGTATATTTGTGAATATATCTGTTTGTATCTACTGTATTTCATCCTTTCTTCCTCTCTCCCTTTTTACCATTTAATACAGTTTAATTTGAAAAAGGACCAACTTTATTTTTCCGCAATGTGTTGTTGTTTTCAGATTAAATGGATGATAATTTTAGTTGAATAGATAAATGAGTAAATGAGGAATGAATGAAATGAAAGTTATACAACATTGATGGAAATGTTAATAGAAAATCTGTTTTTATTTCAGAGTAAAAGCACCACACTATTAAATGAGGGAGACCTTGAATTGCTCTTCTAATAAGTAAAACATTTAATCTTTATTGAATATATTTCCCTGCACTCTGAATTTGACATAGACCCTTCTTGACCAATATGCTGAGCTTTAAATAGTTGGTTTGGATTGATTTAGTCTGAAATGTTAAGTGATAAGTAATATCGCTTTCCACAGAATATTACAAATTCTTAGAATAACAGAAATCAGAGAGGGAGGGAGCAAGGAAGAGACAGAGAAGAGAGACAGAGAGAAGAAAGAGAGATTGTTAATTTAGCAAAACTCTTGGCACATGTACATGAGGTTGTCTAGTGTAATAACACACCTGTAATCCTTGAATAGAACATACCAAGGAAGAAGGATTCAATTTCTAGACTGAAAAATACAATGAGACTCTATCTTTTCAAAACACACACATGTACACACACACACACACACACACACACACACACACACACACATGTTCTTCTACTTAGCCTATTCTAGTAGAGGTTAAATATAGTGTGATGTTCCATGTTTACTGTCTTCCATTCTATTCTCAATACTTTTGAAACCACCAAATTACACGCTTTTAAAATTACAAAAAAATCTGCTTGGCAAATGCAAATAAGATTCTATGCTCAACACTGTTTTTAGAATACTTTTTTCCTTTCCATTAGACAGAGATAGGAAATATCATTTGGAGCATTTGGCCTGAAGACTGATTGCCTACTCTTACTCTTTACAGAACTTAAATGAAAAGAACAAAAGCAAACTTTTTTCCATTCAGTTAGGATTCCAGATAAGAGATATTTGTGACATTAATCTTAAATATGTTGACTCAGTCAGTCAGATCCTGAAGTTTTGCCCTACATGAGTTTGACAAACTTCAATGAGCCCACAATAGAATGGAATATTCTCGAGCTTGTTTCTCAGACTGCTTCAATGAATGGTGTGCTCTGCTACTTACTGCCCATGGAGAGGAACCATATGCCATGGTTCTTTTTATTATTTAAACATTTTATTCATATATAAATATATACATTAACATACCAAGATGCTCAGTAACATGTGTTATTAGAGAAAACCCCTTAAGACAGGATGTCACACCCTTTTCCTTAGATGTTTTCCCTCACCATGGCTCTTACGATCTTTCCGCCACCTCTTCCACAAATTTCCCTGAGTCATGGTGAGTGAGTTTTATGTTTACTAAATTGTTAAGTTCTTAAGAGTCTCTCTGAATTTGTGATTTGGACTATTTTGGGAATCCTTAGTGTCTCTCTCCATTGTCCTTCCCTAGGATATCTGCCTTGCTGTGGGAATAGATCTTTTGCTCATCACAGAACTTCCTTAGAGGTTTTGTTAGGGCTCTAAATGATAAGTTCGAAGTGGTTCCTCTCCTGCATGGATGACCCCTTCAACTCAGGCTTAAACCCACTCTACTAAGAATCAATGCCAAGACAAGGCATAAGGTAGGTTAGTGGGAGAAACACCAGGAGTTTTGCTGCTACATTCATGTAGGATCTCATCTTCTGTCATGGCTAGCTACCTGCAACTACTAAGTACTTTTTAATCATCTGGTTCAGCTTTTTAAGTTATTTTTTTAGTATATTCAAACAGAAATCTATCTGTCAGGTTTGAATGCCTGGGAAATGGAAAGGAAACCTTTTATGAATTGAGTTCTCTCACACAAAGACATTTCCAGATAATTTATTGTAAAATATTTCAGGCATAGGAAAGGGATGAAGAATGAGGATGGTCAGGGTAACACACATGTGTAATCTCAGTACTCCGGATGGCGAGGCACAAGGATTTTGGCACAAGTTTATGACAATAGTGAGTTTTAGACCAAAAAGGGCTACATAGTAAGAATCTGTTTCCCAAAAGAAAGAAGAAAGGAAAAAAGAAATATAAAGAAGGAAAGAAACAAACAGAAAGAAAACCTATCAACTACTGAGAAGGCTGTTTTAAAAAACGTTTCTATATCTAACTATATAAACTCTCCACACTTTAAAAGTAGCTTTGTCAATTTCTCCTTGTAATTTTTTTCACTCTTTGATATAGTCTTACTAAATTAAAAAAAAACCTCAGAATGATTTAGTTTTCCTGGTGAATTAAAATTATACTATCATAGAAGGCTCCACATTATCTCAGTATTAATTTTTACCCTTAAGTCTGTTGAAGGGGGAGGAGGAAATAAAGGAAGGAGAAAGGAAGGAAGGAAAGAAGGAAGGGAGGGAGGGAGGGAGGGAAGGAAAAAAGGAGGGAAAGAGAGAGAAAGAAAGAAAGAGACCATCATTTGTGTAAGTAAAAACGTTCAGAAATAGCACATTGCAATAAACACTATTCCCAAGTCCCTTTCTATTTATTCCCCACCCACCATGTCCAAGTGACATCTCTTAAATCTGAAAAGTTCTGTTACATGTTTACATAATTTAGTGCGTGAATGTTTTACATGAATAGTATTGTTGTATATGCTTCCCTGTTCTTCAATAATATGTTAGAGAGTTCATCTACTACTTTGATGTGATTAAAGCTACTATGACTAACATAAATCTTTTCTGTTGGCAGACACACATTCTCTTTCTGTGAGGTTCTTGTACTGTTTAAGGCTGACCTTATGGACTCCTATGTGGTTGGATATAATTACTTCCCCATTTGTTCCCAAGAAGCTTATCTCTTTTCTAAAATTTAAGGTTATTCCTTTTGATATATATATATATATATATATATATATATATATATATATATATATATATATATATATATATATATATATATATATGCTTTTTTATTGGCTAGTCCTCTGTAAACTTACATATTTGTTTTGTCTGCAGACTTATCAACTAATGAGAGGACTTTTATCCTTTTTTTATATTCAACTATGTTAAACTTCCTATATTTTTGATTTCAAGTTTTCCTTGGCATTTTTCACTTTTTGCCATAGCCTTACTAGATCAAAAAGAATTTGGAGTGATTATGTCTTCCTGTTGAACTAAAATTTTCAGTTATCATAGAAGGCTCCTCTTAATATCAGTATTGTTTTTTTCTATCTTTAGTTCTATTAGGAGAGAGAAGGGAGGTGGGGAGAGAAGAAGAAAGAAAGGAGGAATGACTGAATGAACATGGATGTGCCAGGGCTCTGTCTCTGCTCCTTGTGCACAATTTAGTAGACTTTGAGTCACGTTGCCCAGTTCCAGTTTTCGTACCATTGTTTTCAACTCTTCCATCACTTTCACTTCCTCAGTCGTGATGCCGGGAAATGATACAGTTTTCTTTTGCTTAGATTCACCCAAGTCTTTACCATGTTGTTGGCTCATCCTTGTTTACATCTGACCTTTTTCATGGTGGTTCCGCTGCTTTTCCTAAATCCCTTTGTTGGCAGCCAATTAGTGGCAAATGCTCAGTCTCTGTTTTTGTGAAATGTCTCAATTTTACCTCTTTCCAGAGACAAGTCACCGCTGTACAGGATGCTGTTTTCATTCAGAACTGTGTAGGATTCTCCACTTCTGCTGCCTTCTATTCTTGCTGGTGAAAGTTGCCTTCACATTCTTGTTTCTGTGGGTCTATATAGCAACAGAGACATTGCATGAATTGTTTCCAATTCATGTTGCACTTGAGAAACTGTGTGTAAAGAAGAAGGGACAGTGATGTCCAGAAGAGGTGAAGCATATCACAGCTTCTGGCTTTGTTGAAATCCCCCCTGTACAATCTGGCCTAGCCTAATGTTTGTTAATAGTGAACATGCCATCCCGTGACTCCATACAGGTTTCAAAGCATCTGCATATTGCCTGAAATACATAGATGGTTTTGCTGTCATTGAACTGCATTTGTTCTTGGGTGACACAGTGAGACATGACAGATGACTGCAGACTCCCTGTGAGATGGAACAGTCGTCTTCTGTGAGCTGCCGTTGACCTTCAGTGGTCGCTCTCATCCAACTTACTGACTGTCCAACACTCCTCTGCATTACCCACCTATGTCCTGCCACTGTCTTACTTGTCTTTTCTTTTTCACTCATTGTATCATAAACACACCAAATCTGCATTGCTACATGGGGCCTCTACCAGCTATTCTGATTCCCTTTGCTTCCCTTTAGCTTCAGCTTCTGTTTACACCAAGTACCCTGTCATTTTTCATGGCCTGCACTCAATCCTTTATCATTAATTGGTAGATGAGTTCTTCAGTGAGGAGGAAAGAAAAGATTTAGCAATTTCTATAATCAAAATCTTGTTTTGTTTTCCATTCTGTTTCCTGAGAACCATTGTGATCTGAAAAGCTTTGTTTCTTAGCTGTTTATCTCTCACTTAAATAAGCACCATCATCTTCTGAATGAAAGACTTCCTTGACAAAGACATAGGAACTGATATTTAAAGTTGACCCTTCGACTCACTGAGCAGGACAAATGTACAAGTTGTAACTTGGAAAAAGGAGTGAAATTATGGCCTAAAGTAATCCAAACAATTAAGTAAATGGAGGTATTTTATGGGATTATATGAATGAATGAAGTAAAGAGAACATGGGATGGAGTTTATGGTATAGGACTTGCCTAATGCATGTAATACATTGTGTCTAATTTTTTCACTTCAAACAAACAAAGTATATATATGAATTAATATTCTCTGAGAATTAAGACATCTTAGAATATTTTTTTAAAAAATTATTTATTCATTTTCAAGAAGAGAGATATAGAGACAGCAAGAGAGAGAGAGAGAGAGAGAGAGAGAGAGAGAGAGAGAGAGAGAGAGAGAGAGAGAGAGAGAGAGAATGCACCAGGGCCACCACCTTGTGGGTCTGGCTTATATGGGTCCTGGGGAATTGAACCCGGAGCCTTAGGCACTGGAGGCAAGTGCCCTAACCACTGAGAAATCTCTCCAGCCCCCATCTTAGAATATTTTTAAAGTATTATATATTATTCTCACAAACTGGCAAACACCCAATCAGAATTTTGTGACACATTTGCAAAGTGAAAATGGAGTTCTCATGAATTTCCAGGCTCCTTTGCTTTTAGCTGCATATGATCCTGGTCAGTTCAGCACCACCACCAAACCCATATGTGTCTCTCCATCCCAAACAAGAAGACAATGCTGTTGCTTTCCTGGTCTCAGATCACAGTGACAAGACAGGCAACATACCATCTCCCTCTGTCCAAAAGGGAAGCAGCGAAATTGCACATTGAACATGGTGTTCAGATGAAGACTACTAAATTTCCTTTGATTTTTTTTTTACAGTAGTTTATGCTGTCTCAAGTTTACAGGCTGGCATTTCAAAGTAACATTTTTAGGAGAGAAAAATAGATATTCTAGAATATTTCTTTCTGCATACTGGGTGTCAGAATGGTTTTTATTTTCAAGTGTTAAAATGCTTCTATGCGGATACTAACTTTGAAGACAGAAAAGAAGGGTTGGAAAATGTCATGTGCCTTAAGGACATCTTTCTGTATCTTACCACCCAATTGTTTCTTCATAGCATGGCACCAGAGAGATTGATTTTCTTCCTACTGAAAACTATCTGAAGATGAGAAACTATCTCAGTTAGAAGAGCAGAGAGTAAACAAAGCTTAGGTTCCCAAAGTGAATACCATAAATTCCACGTACAACACGACATGGATAAACTGATTCGTTCTACTTCATTAACTTACCCTGGAGTTGGAGAAGTTTTCAGGACTTTGCTGTACACAGAGGTCAAAATGGTATATATTTTGATCAAACTGAATTCTGATGATGAAATGCTATGAGGCGCAAAATGGCAACAGAGTAGTATAGTTACAAGAGTGAATTTTACAGTAAGACCTCAATACTAGTTGCATGGGCAAGATACATGCCTGATTCTTACTTTTCACATCTGTCTGCTTGTTTATTTTTTAATGAGTAAGAAGTCAATAAATAATGAATATTAAATAAAATGAAAGAAAAAATTGCATGCCATGCATCAAATAGATATTGTAATTTCACAATTAAAAAAAATTATAGTAATTTAGTACTATTAGGCATTTGGTTAAAAAATAACTTTTTTGAATCATGTTTATATTACCTAAACTCTGCTTCATCTATATCCCTGATTATTCATAAGCTTTGAAGACTTTTGAAAGTAAGTACTTGTCAGTTTTCCTAATGGGCTTCAAGGAGAGAGATGACAAAAATTCATTTGAAGCCTATTCTGGTGTTTAATCCTGCTGAGCCTGTGTATCTACAATTTGACATTTAGTGGAAGTAATAAATGATGATCATATCAAGGAATGGGATCCACCCCTCAAAATATCCCAGTGACCTAATCTTTTCATGTTCATAAGTGGAAAGATTTACACTCACACTAGCTCCATGTATGTGTGCATGCCTGCACACACACACACACACACACACACACACACACACACACACACACACACACACTGCTCAGAACACTGAGTGGAGCATGCAACAGTGTTTTTGAGAGCAGCCTCGTGTTTGCTAGGATTGTGTTTGGATCATACCTTGTGATTCAACATGACACCTTTTGTATATGTGCACCTTCTCCAAAAAATTTAGGAATTCTCCTTACTTGAGTACATACATGCATATATGGAAAGTCAATTCAGATTTTTCTGATCTGCCAAGTACATCTTCACTTAGAAAAAAAGGTTCTTCCACTCTAAAACTTTATTTCTTTTTACATGAATTGGGATTCCGTATATTAATTGAGTGTCTGATTACGAGTATGGGAAATCAACTTGTCTAAGGAGGTGCTCCATATCTCAGAGCACCAGAGTCCTAAGTTTATTTCATATTCATTTTTCATATCCACCTCAAATATTCCTCAATATATTTGTACCTTGTTCTTTTGAGATAGCTATTGTTTGTGAAAAAATCTGATTTCTTTTATGTGATATTTTAGGATTAACTATTTTGAATCAATATGTCTGTTGTTGCTGGTAGTATAGTTATTCCTGAGTATGCTTCTAGTCATAACATTAATAAGATACTCATTCTGCTACCTATTACATTCATAAATCTTGCCCTTGAGCCATCTAGTAGGATATCATACAGTTTGCTGTGGTGAATTGATAAACATATTCTCAGGTATGACTTGGTGAAGTGAAAACTCCTAAGCTCATTAAATAAAAATCAAGATAGTATGAAAATCAATATGTTTACATGCACACATGAACTTGTTGGGTGGTTAATGGGTCATAGTGGCTTATGGAGAAATGTAGTCTCTGTTGAAATGTATATTCTACATACAGTTATGGAAATAAACCCATAAAAGTTATGGTCCTGAAGATTTGGCATAGGTTTTTGAAACACAAGAAACAATGGAAAGGCACATAATCATTATCTATGGCATCTCTGAGCATAGGTTTACAAAGTGAGATCCAGGTCAGTCTTGGCTAGAGTGAAACCCTACTTAGACAACAAACAAAAAGAAAAGAAAAGAAAAAAAAAGTTGGGTGTGGAGGAACATGACTTTAATCCCAGCACTCAGGAGACAGAGGTGAATAGCTATGAGTTCAAGGCCAATTTAAGACTACATAGTGAATTCCAGGTCAGCCTGGGCTAGAATGAGACCCTACCTCAAAAATTAAAAAAAAAAAAAGAAGAAGAAAAGAAAAAATTCAACTGAACAAGCTCAAGTTTATCTTCTTCTTCTTCTTCTTCTTCTTCTTCTTCTTCTTCTTCTTCTTCTTCTTCTTCTTCTTCTTCTTCTTCTTCTTCTTCTTTTTTGGTTTTTCTAGGTAGGGTCTCACTCTAGCTCAGACTGACCTGGAATTCACTATGTAGTTCAGGGTGGCCTTGAACTCATGGTGATCCTCCTACCTCTGCCTCCTGAGTGCTGGGATTAAAGGCATGAGGCACCACACCTGGCTTCAAGTTCACTTTCTAATTGGCTAAATTCTTGGATTTTGTTTTAATCAATTGGAAAGTAATTGGGTGAACTTTCAGCTTGATTCCATTTGCCATGTATTCTAAGGTTAACCTCCAAGTATGTGAACTTTGTGCTTAGGTGGATCTGCTGTGTCTGAGACATTCTGTACTCTTTAAGACAGGATGTGGGACAACTTGCATTTCTCAATATAAAACTTCACAGTTTCTTTTTTTTTTCTCTCCAGGAAGGAAAGAGGTCATTGAAATGTTTATAATGAATTGGTTCAATTTAATTGATTAATACTGTTTACAGCATAACTTCTATCCTAGTATTAATCATAAAACTCTTATTAAACTCCACAAGGGAACAATCTAAATTTTAACATTTATATGAAACATGAACTTAATAAAGAGGATTTCAACCTTCCTGTAACCAACTAATCATGTTCCTCATGTAAATCAACCACGGGCACAAGTAGGTCCTGATGAGAAAAGATACTGTAGAATAATCCTGGAGAGGAAAATTTCCAAGATATTTTCTTCATACACTTTCCTTGCAAGGATCTCCCCTTTGCAATTCTATTCTCAGTTTAAACCAATAGCTTCCTTTTAAAATAGAGACAAGGATTTCTTCAAAATGATGGGAATTATGATTAAGATATTATAAATGTAGCAGACCCTGGAAGGCAATGTATGCAACAATGTAAGTAATGGATGCTGCTCTAGATTTCACATGATTCCTGAATTGTTTTGGCTTTTTGTAAAGTATATAAATGATAGAAATAGTTGAATCAAAACAGATAAACTGGGCTGGTGGAAGCTCTGACCCAAGGGGATATTTAGAAGTGCACATGTACAAAGATGTACACTTTTAGTAAGAAAGAAAAAATATTCCTTCTGTTCAACACGCAACCATGTTTGGCCCAGGGCAAGGCAGGAGGATTACATACTTGGTTTTCTTCCTTATAAACAAAGGTCTTGCTGTTTCACTTCTGTCCCAGTTTTCCCATGTTCAAAAAGGGAAAGAAAGATTTCTAATGTGGGCTTTAAAACAAATATATATATATATATATATTTTTTTTCCACAAGCATAGAGTATTATAGAGTCATGGTGATCCAGAAATGACTACGTTGTGATGTGAGAGAAGAGTGGCAAATTTTAATGTTTGTATAAATAAGCACCATTTGCATCATTTATAGAAAATAAGGAGCCAAGGAAATGGGTCAGCAGTTAAAATTATTTGTCCTGCAAGCCTTCCAGCCAGAACCCAAATCTCCAGCATCCAGATGCAAAGTGGCTCAGACTTCTGTAATCCCAATGCCCATGGCAATAGAGGCAGAGCCAACAGAATTCAGAAGCTCTGGGGTCAACTAGTTCCAGCAGCAAAAGCAAGGACAAGAGAAACCTTGTTTCAAAGAAAGGTGGAAGGGCTGGGAGATGGCTAAGTGGATACTGGTACTTGCTTGCAAAGCCTGATGGCCTGGGTTCTATTCCCCAATACCCTTGTAAAGCCAAATGCTTTAAGTGTCACATGTCTCTGGAGTTCATTTATAATGGCAAAGGCCCAGGTGCTCCTGTTCTTCTCCCTCTCTCTCCCCCTCTCTTTGAAAGATAAACAAAATATTTTAAAAGTTGAAAGTTGGAAGGAAAGAACCAACACCTCAAGGTTGTCCTCTGGCCTCCACATGCTGATTGCAATGCATACTTACATGTCCCCATAAAGACACACACACACACATTGTAATAAAAAGACTTTGATACAAATTAATAAAGCATTAGGGAAAAATGCATTAAGAATAAGGTGTTTCAGGATATTTTTGTGAAGCTTTTGTTATTGAAAATCTCATTCTGGTCAAATGCAAGATCATGTAACAGCAATGACGACCAGGGACCTGTCCGTAGCAGATTAACTATATGACTCCTAAATAATACAAATTTCATTATACTCAGGAGGTAAGACAAAGAGCCCAAAGATATTGGCACTCATATAAAAGAGCTTATACAAAATATGTAAGCTTCATCTATTTTTAAGTGCTGTATTGTGTGACATAAATTAAGACCATATGTTACAAAAGCAGAACCAGGACTTGTGTTCCAATAATGTTTTTTTGTTCCATTATTGAACATGAGAAACCATCTGGAAAGGTAGTTTTAGTGCTGCAGTGATTAAATTTTTGGGATATTTTAATTGATAATGGGGACAGCAAAGAGATGCTTTAAATTTTTTCTTATTTATTTATTTGCAAACACAGAGAGGAGGAGGAGGAAGAGGAGGAGGAGGAAGAGGGGAAGAAAGAGAAGAAATGCATGCCACTTTATAATCTGGCTTTATGTGGGTCCCATAGAATCAAATCTAGGCCATCAAGCTTTGCAAACAAGCACATTTTACCACTGAGCCATATCTCTAGCCCCACAAACAGATATTTGAGATATATACTTATTTGGAATCTCAAGTATAACAAAGAATAATGAAAACTGCAATAATGTTACTCAGGCATTTATTTTCAAACCATTAGTATTTTTGTTTGCTCCATGTTACTAAAAATTTATCATGTATCAATATTTTAAACTTGTGTTGAAATTAATTCAATATGCTTTTGTAGACACAATGAGTTTGATTTCTTCAAAGAGATTGGATTTTTTAAACAACAGAATTAGAAAACATTTCAGACTGTGCAAATTAAATGTTTCAAGAAAGAGAATTTAGGAAAAATATGGCACATTTATAGGACTATGACTATGCGTCATTTAAGCAAAATTTGCATATTATGGATTAGTTGATATAATACTATATCAGTTAAGTGAGCTAGCATTATGGAAGGCTTGGGCAATCAGACAGAGTCCAGCCAGGATGGATTACCTCTATCTACTGTTTCATTTTCTTGCTGTAGCAAGGTGCAGATTCCAATATATGGTGACATTATATTCTTATAACACATGTTATTCATGATAAATTACTTACAAAGTAAAATTTGAGTTCTTAGTTTCTGTTCATTTAACACAACCTTAGCAGCACCACATGATCTCACTCATACCTGAAATGTGGGAGAGTTGATCTCATCAGAGTTGAGTGTAGACCTGGGGACACTAAGGTTGGAGGAATGGTGGAATTCTGCTAGATAGGTGCAGTTTCACAGCTAGAGAGGACTTAGAAGTTCACATATGCTACTGCACTGTCTGAAAATTATACATAATGATAATGTAATATATACTTAACACAAGCTAATAGAATAGACTTTAATGTCCTCACTCTAAAGAAATGACAAATGCTACAGAAGAGAAATCTGCTTATGCTGATTTTAAAATCATACAGTGTATACATGAATGGAAATACCACATGGTACCTAAGTTTGTACAAATTTTCATAGATCAATTAAAAATAAAATGTTAAAAAGTAATCACAACTGTTTTGCATGTTAAATCAGAAAAAAATAAAAGTGCAACTCTGTTCTCTTTGCTTGTGCTCCCCACATTCTTAATGCAAAGTCTCTCTCTTACCTGAATAGCAGAAAACACAAATGGTAAATTGCCCCCTAATCATAGGCTGATTCAATGCCATGTAACCCAATGAACTTTCCTCTAAGGATCCGTCACTCCTCACTGCCTGACAGCTTCTTAGAGACAGAACCTTAAGTTCTTCACAGTTCTTTTGTTCCATGAAGTCATTATCATTCTTGCCCCATTCACTTAGCTCAGTCACTTCCATTGTTTGGTTTGAGCAAGAATATCAGCCAGCACTTGTTCAGCCCTACTTGAACTATGAGCACTGTAATGCAAAAGCATCCCACTCAGGTCTAGGAGCTTAGTGCTCTTCATATTCCTGATTTAAGGATGTGGCTCCTGAGGCTTAAAAATGCACTCTGAGCAGAATCCAGATATGTCAGTCATGTGCACCACCCCTGCAGCGTGAAACTCACAGTGCCCTTAGCTTCTCTTCATTATTCATGCTATGTGGATGGTGAATTTTAGCTTTAGGAATCATGAAGATTAAACCATAGTCTGTGGCAAAACATTTTATCAACTAATAGTCATGAATTATTATGTCTTTCATAATTTTTTAATTAAATGTAATAAAATCTACCTAAAATTACATATTAATTATTATAAGGTTTATAGTTAGCCCGTCTCTTCCTTTTTCAAAGACATTTAAGATAGGCATTGGTCTTACTTATTTTTGTGCTCAAAGTGCCTAGTGTGATGTCTAAAACTTTGTTTGTTAGCACAGAAGCAATTAGTAATTGTAGTGGTTTTTATCAGATGTATACCATACACTCATGTGTTTTTATTTTATTTTATTTATTTAATTACTTTCAAGGAGAGAGGAGAGAGAGAGAGAGAGAGAGAGAGAGAGAGAGAGAGAGAGAGAGAGAGAGAGAGAGAGAGAGAATGGGTGTACTAGGGCCTCTAGCCACTGCAAACAAAATGCAGACACATTGTCTGCAATGCCCAATGACCCAGGCTTGATTCCCCAGTAACCACTTAAAGCCTGATGTACAAAGTGGTATATGCATCTGGAGTTTATTTGCAGTGGCCAGAGAACCTGAAACACCTATTTTTTCTCTCTCTCAATGTATCTCATTTTCCTTTTAAAATAAATAAAATTCTCCAAAACCAGATAAGTATAATTTGTTCATATATAAGAAAGGAAGAAGGATGATAAATTTTGATCCTTAGGTTCATTAAAAGTGCTAGATACTGGTATATATAAAAGTGTGAAATTTTCTATAGTAGATACACCTTTTAGAGAAACCTTCAGAAATGCTTACAGAGTCACAGAGCATACCCATTTATTACATAGTCTGTTCAAGAAAATATGTGTTTTGGGAATTTGAAATATAAGCTGCAGTAATGTGCTTTCTGTGATTATTTTATTTTACGATAGCTACTATGAATGATGGCATGTATTTTATTATTTTCAATTGTATTTTTTAGATAGCAAAGAAATAGGCTTCTTTAAGACTTTGTTTTTTCTTTATTAATAAAATCAGGTATCAAACACAAGCCCTAAAATCATTAAAAGCTAAAAACGGCAATAAGTAGTGAGACTCAATCAATAATCAAAATTATAACAAAGAGAAACTCAGAGCCAAATGGATTTACCCTGGAATTTCACTAACACCAGTGTCGTAGTCAGCCACACACCATGGAGATGAACCTCCAATCCAGACAGAGGTATGGCAGCAAAGGATTTACTGAAGCTACAGAACCAGGGAAAGTTCCATCATGGCAAAAGTGGCTGGTCCCCTTTCACAGGTCCATAAGATATTTTTTACACCATCTTTAGTTATGGTTAAGTACTGCACCCTTCTACTGATATATGTACCACCCCACCCCTTTCTTCCTTCTGCTGAGTCCTCTCATGGTCTCTTTCTTGCTTCTGTGCATATATGATGAGATTGAGAAGGCCCTCTTGTTAGCTTATTCCCTTAACAAGTATAAAGTGACCTTCTTTATGTCTTCTGACTAATGCTTTGAAGTATAAACATTCATATCTTAGAACAGCTATACCTGCTCATTTCCTAGGCCCATGGGATGGCATGTATTTTAAAACTCTGATATACTTCTAGCTTAAAATTTAGCACAGATCAATACAAATGCCAAGTGATTACATTAACAGAACAATTTTATAACAGATTACTGACAGTTGTTTAAAGATGTGATAGTCATATTTGTTTGGTGGTCTAGAATTTGTTTATAGGTCAATTAAAAAGAGCCTATGAAAGATATTGCACTATCAGATAACTTTAGAAGCCCATTATAATTCCTTGTTCATAGTCTCAACTAGTGTAAAATTTTACTTTAATTCATTCCCTTCCCTCTTCCTCATACATTTTCCTAATTCAAACAATGTCTCTGATGTTTCACCATTAAGGTGTCATTTGTTTGTGCCATTATTAAGCAGTTTTTATTGAATACTAAGTAGATGAATTTTGAAATGAAACTTTTCTGGGTACAAATCTTGAGTCTGCTGCATAGCACCTGTGTGCTTGTAAATTATTTGTTTTTAAGACTCTCATTCTATTTCTTCCTCCTCCTCCTTGTCTTTTCTTTTTCCTTTTCCTCCCCCATTTCTCTTTTTCCCTCTCAAATATTGTTATATGAATGACACACTTGCCTAACAAGCTATGCTTTTATACATGATATTTGAACAATCAGAGTTTGAAGAAAGCAACATGAAAAATGCTTATATTTCTTGGAAGCAAACTTTAAACCTGATACTGAAACCCAGGAAGCACATAAGAGATTTAATACATAGCTAATAAACAAATGTCTATAGTTAATTATCCTAGAGTATCAGAACCTCTTCAAGATGGGTCTATTCATAAATCATAAGTACTCTTAAAATCTTGTTTGTTTTCCTTCTTCATGTTACCTAGCCAAGTCCAGCATGGTTAGAAATATATGATTAGTACAACTTTAGCATCCTGTTCTTAACACTAGAGACATCATCATGTTTAAGTATGTAGAGAAATATGTACTAATATATATGCTAAATATATATAATATATGTAAATATAAATAATACATATAAATATAATATGAAAACTAATAAAAATATATACTAAAATATAGTCAAGTAAACAGAGAAGATATTATAACTCTGTAGCATAACTTGAATTGGCATGGTCTCTAATGCCAGGGCTATTTTTTTTCCTGCACAATCTAGGGTGTTGAGAGAAATGTAGGAATTCTAGAAGACCTCTACAGAACATCATAGACTAAATGGCTTAACATGAACTTGAAAGGTGCTCTCTTCAGAAAAATAAAAACATTTCCATAACAAGATCTGTAAATACCTAGTGAGGGGTGGACAGAGGAGTTGGACCAAAATGTCATGACATCAGCCAGTATGGACAAACAGAGGGAGAAGATATACTGAGTAAGAGGGTCAGTGGAAGGCTGTGGATGCACCCTGGCATTATTGTTGCCTAGTACTGTTCCTGAATGGTTATCACCTGATGTTCAAAGCAATGGTTATCACCTGCTGTTGAATGTGTTAACCTTCTGCTATCTAGGTCAACCCAGAGAAGATTATGATGTAAGCTTCAGAGACACCCAGAAGAAGGCTTCTCACATGAAAGCTCTCTGATGGAATTCTGTCATTTTTGGGTTATTAAGAGAACTCCTGCAGTATACAATTCTGCTGGGATGGTTAGCATGTTATAAAATAGACAGAAACTAGCGTATGTGGAGCTTTGAAGCTAAACAAATAGGCTCTCGTTTCTTATATTATTATTTTTTATTTTTTAAAACATTTTACTTATTCATTTTCAAGCAGAGAGAGAGAAAGAGATGAGAGAGAGAGAGAGAGAGAGAGAGAGAGAGAGAGAGAGAGAGAGAGAGAGAGAGAGAGAGAGAGAGAGAGAGAGAGAGTATACCAGGGCCACCACCTTGTGGGTCTGGCTTATGTGGGTACTGGGAAATTGAACCCAGGACCTTAGACACTTGAGGCAAGTGCCTTAACTGCTGAGCCATCTCTCCAGCCCTCTTATATTATTTAATATAATAGTTTTGGATTTTCTCTTTTTATTTGGAGGAAGGGAGGAAAGGAGAAAAGGTGTGAGGGAAGGAGGTAAAAAGGAAGGGAATAAGAACAAAGAAAAGTTGAGTTTGATCAATCATTACAAACAATAAACTTAAGAGAAGATGAAACTAGATTTCCAAGTCACAGTTTCAAGAATACTAGTGAGGTTACTGGAGATCAAAGACCAAAAGAGACCCTGCTTAGATTCCCAGAGTGGGAACACAGGTGACATCACATTTGCAGAGCCCCATGTGCTCTAACTGGGGACCTGAAGTTCTCAGACTAATACAAAGGGGACATATTCCTAATTTCATGATTGTTGCAAGTATTCCCACAGAGACCCAAATAACATGGGGTCATGATAAAGGAGGGCATACTGATTCGAGGCCATATGGAAACAATAGAAGAATAATAGTTGGTGTTTCAGAAAACAACAGCAACTATAAAACAGGAACTGTATCTTAGTGGTGATCAGAAAAAAAACAGATGCCAGAAAATTGACGAATTTCTCCCCAACCTTAGCCAATATTAACATAACCAAGTTGCCTTTACTTAACACAATTCACTTTTCCATAACAGTATGTAAATTGGCTCAAGAACTGTACTTTAAAATTAGAGTAAATATTGGGTTTTACAAGTGCTCAAATAATTAAATCACTGCATTTGCTTTAATAAAGATTATGAAACACCTTCATACTTCTAATGTTGACATGCTAAAAACATTTTCGATACATCCAGCAATAACTCAAGAATATTTGCTATCCCTAATATCAAATATTGCTTTGAGATGTCTCTAAAATGCAGTAAGGAAAGAAAATGAAATAGAAATAAAAACACACATTGTCATTGATAATAAAATGATTGTGTTTATAGGGAAACAAAAAGAATCAACTGAGAAGCTATTCAGTAGAATAGCTTCCAAACAGAATGATTAAAAGGTATGCCTAGAACAGTGGCTGTTTACCTGCCTTTGTCCCCTATAGAGCCCCTCCACACCACTAGGTAACATTTTCTTGGAGTGATTTTGTCGTGGCTTGGATGTCAATAGATGTGGGGTCAACAGTTAGTCTTCCTAGTGGAAGTTTACCTGGAAATGAGATACTTATCCACAGAATATAATTAAAGCTGGAAGAATCTAATAAAAATGGTACTGTTCCTGCTCAGACCTTTAAAAACATTGAAATAGGGTTGTCTTTTGCTGTGAAAGCTCATTTTTCAACTCAAACACTGGTAGAAGAAATGTGTGCCAAGTGAACCCATGTACTGTCAAAACTAACATTTTCCTAGCAGTTGTTTTAGAGGGTTCTAAAATCCAGAAGCATTATAATATTGGTATAATAACTTTTTAAAATTAAAATGATAGTTTAATATTTAGAGCCTAAAATATTTAATCAAAACGTGCGTTGCTTGTACCTTGGAATAAAAATCAGTCCATACAATGTGTGTTTTTGTAAAGTTAAAAATAAGCTTAGTGTAGATTTTAATGGAGAAATCACTTTGTTGAATAAATACTCTTTGTACCCAAAAAAGTTTGCATAGAAAAAATCAATATACATCAGAGTGTCAAAAATAACAAGATTAAAACCTAACTAGGAATAACAAGACTATTATGAAGAAATATTAGAGATTATTATGAGCTTAGTAAGGAAATATTTCTTAAATACAACACTGTATATGACTAAGCATATGCTAACATAAGAACATTAATTAATTAAATACACCATATATATAGACACATCACATACAATATATAATGTTGTATTTACTGTCTGTCATTATAGGCCTATTTTCCTTTGAAAAATTTCATGTGAATACAAGGACACATCATACCCCCTTTTGTGAATTGCTTATTTCATTAGGCTTAATATTTTTGTTCAATAATATACCTAAGTATAATCAATAACACTATTTCTATGCCTCGCCATGTATATCCAAAGCTTGTCATTTTTATGGAGCCTTATTTTTATGGTATGGACTGATCATTGATTTACTAGTTGTGCTAAACAGAATTCTACGAATCCAAGCTCATGAATATTCTCTTTTGTTTCAGTGGGTGGATATTCTGTCAATGATGAGGTATCCCTTCTCCAATTCTTTTTATTGAATTCTATAGTTAAAAAGAATAAAGTATACCAATTAAAATGTGAGAGTACTTTAAAAGAAAAGAGTTTTAATGTCCATATAGGACATGCCACCATTTAAAAACACACGAGATATTTTCTTACAATTGTTACATTTTCAAATATTTTTATTCATTTGTGAAAAAGAGTTGAGTACCTAAGTGCCAGGTCCTCCTACCACTGAAAACTCCAGATGCATATGCCACTTAGTGTACCTGGCTTTACATAAGAATTGGGGAATTGAACCCAGTCCACCATGACATTGAAAGTGTTATCTCTTCTGTCCACAATTGCTGCTTTGAAAGATAGAGTGGGCAGGTGCTCTGTAAAAAGGAGAGCCAATGACAGCTGAGAATGACTCCAAGTTATCAGGGAGCCAGGATGTGAAGTTGCTGTCCTAAAGCTACAGGAATCTGAACTTGACTAGCATTCTGCATAAAGTGGAGAGCAGCTTCTTCACCAGCTCTGGCCATGACCTTAATTTTGGTTTTGTGAGATCTTAAGCATTAACAAACAAACAAACAAACAAATAAAAATAATTTAACCTGAGATGCTCAGATTTCTGAAGTGCAGAACCATAAACTAACACATCGGTGCTGTTTTAAGCTCCTGTGTGGTCATTTATCTGTAATCATAGAGAAGGTACCTAGTCATCTGTTAATGCACACTTGACTTGCTCTGTTTGCTCTGTTGTGTGTCTTTGTACACACACCCTCTTTTCATTTGTCTTGGGTAGATGCATAAAAATATAATTCCTGATTACTTTGTAGGCATATTTTTGAATAAAAATCTGCCAATCATTTTCAAATGTGGTTGTACTCTTTCACATGCTCATCCACAATGCAGGAGGTCTCCTCTTGTCCCATGGCTTGACAATACTTTGTGCTTAAGTGGTTATGGTCGATGGTTTGTGAGTGTGACAGGTTGCCATGAAATTGTAAGAAAGACAATGTTTTCCTCCACATACTTAGGATCTCCCTCTGGGTCCAAGACGTAAAAGAATACAAGACATATTAACAGAAGAAATGCCCTACAGAGATAATCTGTAAAAATGGACAGACTTTTATGTGCCCATAAGAACTCCCCGAGGAAACGGAAGATGAAAGGAAGACAGAGCTGAATGTTTTTATGTATGCTAAATTGGAGAAATTTTTAAAGTGTGAAGATGTGACAAAGCAATGGCCTTGGCTCATGCAGATAATCATGGCTATATGAGTGGGAAGATTAAGGGTTAGTTTATCACTGTTTGTTTGTGTAGATTTTCTCCCCTTTCAATTCCCTGGCTCTGGTGAGCAGAATGTTTTCTTCTCCTGAAGTAAAGAGGATATCTTTCACCTGAGGGTTTCATTTCTGATTTTCAGGAAGAAAAAGGAAAGTCAGCTTGCCCTTCCTTCATCTAGTATTTTCAAGTACCATTAAGTCAAAATAATCTTTATCCAAAAATAACATATTTGGGCCTGACCTATTTGGCACTCTTCAAAATAATTGGTAAAATATTTTATACATAATATGTTCATTGAACATGGGTATGTCTGTTGAGATTTTAATTCAGTGACCTTATTCAGTCATAAGGGTTCCTTTACATTCTGATTGTATGACCTCTATAAAATATATACTCTGTAAGATTTATATTATGGATATAAGTTCTTGTCTTTAACTTTTCTTTTAGTTATTTTCTGAATCTTTCTCTTTAAATTCAGAATTTAAATATTTTAATAGTCAAATTGCTTATTTCTTTAAATGTAATAGAATTTTAGTTCACTCATCCTATCTTAGAAAATTTAGCCTTGATATTGAGAAGATGTTTTCTTCAAGAAAATTTATAGTTTTAGGTTTTTAGATATTATATAATTTGCATAAAATTTGGTCAGGCATCGTTATTTTCATTCACATTCCCCATCTCTCTATGATGTATACCCGACAGAATACTTGGATCTGTGTCTATGATATACTTTGGTTCTCTTGTAAGGTATAGTTTATTTGAAAAGGGAGCAATTACCCAGTGCACTTGGGTAATTCTATACAAGTAAACAGCTGTCTCTGGTGGAAGACGAAGAAGCCATAGAGCTCCATAGTGACAGATTCTCTTCCACTGAGATGAGGGGAACCATTGACCAAAGACTGGAGACTGGTTTTCAAGAGCTCATGCTGTTATTTTCTTCCTACTTTTCAGAAAAGGAACTTAATTCTCCCAGGGATTAAGGAATTTTCCACTGTCAGTGCTATTATGATAAATGCTGACTCAGAATTCAATTATTGCTTAATTTCTCTGCATATGTAATCTCTCCAATCTGTTGTGCAGGATACAAGTGTCAAAGTTTGAATATTCCTAAATCTTTACAAGATTACACTGTCACACAGGGAAATGAAATACTAAATAAATATTTGGAAACTTGAGAATTTCTGAATAGGAAGCAACTGGAAAAGTTAACTTAAAATGTATGTTGCACGTTAGCACCCCTTGCTATGGCAGATCCTCTACTGAAATGTGAGGTAGAGACACTCAGGGCTTCTTATGGTGACAATTGATCCATGTGTTACTAGTTCACAAAAATTCAAATAATTCATTCATAGACAGTTTTGATATTCACGTGTGAAAAA
>PVHP010018632.1:0-32878 GCA_004024765.1 Zapus hudsonius
TAAAACCCTAAAAAAAAAAAAAAAAAAAAAAAAATCTTACCTCTCCTTCTATAATACCTCTGAAAACACAGGGTAAGATTGGTTGAAACATCTGTGGGCCTAATACTGGATTCACTTTAAGGGCATTTTCTACAACCTAGAAACCAAAAGACATTATTTGGTGATTACTCAATAGTACAGGAGAAATAAAGAAAACAACACTACATGTGAGCACACACAAGTACATGACGAATGTCATATCCTGGCACCAGAAAGACACCGACAACATCATCTCTAAAACACTGTTTTCATAGAGCCATACATATTGTATGTTATATTTAATCATACTTTAATAACATAAATAACATGCTATTTATGTAATCCTGACCCTTGTGCTATAAACAAATCCTTAAAATGTTGAATTCTAAGAAGCAGTAAGAGGCATTTTTAAAAGCATTGTTTTGGAGCTGAGAAGATGCTCCATGGTTACAGAAGCTTGTTACAAAACCTATTTACTGGTCTGGGTTCAATTCCTAAGGCACCCACATAAGCCAGATGCAAAAGTGGAGCAGGCATCTGGTGGTATTCATATGTAGTAGCAGGAGGCCCTGGCACACATGCACATATGCTACTCACAGCAAATCTTTTCTTTTTTTTTCAAGGCTTGCAGCTTAACTTTGGTTTGCTGTGGCTTTTTGAGACTGGGTCTGGCCATGGAGCACAGACTGGCCTCAAGCTATCAATCTTCTCGTCTCAGCTTCCCTAGTGCTGCTATTACAGCTGTGTGCTCCCTAACTCAAGGAAGTGTTGTTGTTATGTTATTAGTAATAGTGTTAAGTGGGACTTGCATCCAGATCTAGTAACAATCTGGCAGGAAGGGCATGTTGCATGACTTAATAGTTCAGGGGAAGCTGAATCCCAAGATTTCAGTGGAGAAAGCCAAAAACACCCAGAAGCACCTTTTTTCCTCCCTAAAAAAGCACAGAAAGCAGCAGATCTGCATACCTTTAAAAAGGAGGAAAGGGAAGCTGAACATAAGATGAGAGAAAAGAAAGACTCAAATGAAGAAGGCAAGAGTCTACTTTAGAAAACAAAGTGCCAGATATTTCTAAATCTTCTTCTCTGGGCAACCAATCCCTCACTTAAGAGATAGGATGTGGCCTGTGAAGAGTGTAGAAGAGATTGCTCCTAGAACTTAAAAAGACCCATTAATGTCACATAATAAAGTGAATACATCCCATGAAGGTATATCACTGTAAGATTTTAGAAAAACAGTATCTTGGAAAGGGGTTTCTCAAGGGAGGAGTCAATGTGGTTCTGAAACAGGTTTTCAAGAAAATTAATGTTAATAGATGAATTGAAGCTGAGCCTGGTGGCTCATGCCTTTAATCTCAGCACTTGGGAAGCAGAGGTAGGAGGATCACTGTGAGTTCAAGGCCAGCCCAGGACTACAGAGAGACCCTACCTCAAAAAAAAAAAAAAAAAAACTGATATGTGTAACATATTGAGATGAAACATTTGTCATAGTGATTAATTTCAATAAAGAGAATGCAAAGAAAAATGTGATTATTAATTTCAAAAAATACAAAATATAGAAAAATAGAAATAATCAGTTAACTACACATCTCACCTTTGAACAGAAATATAATGTTAACACTGAGTACTGAGCTAACAAGAAAATTAATAAACTTTGGAAGACAAAGGTAGAGAGGAGTCATTTGCAGATACTGCCTATCATTAACAACTCATGAAGGAACAATATGAAGACACTATTTACAGATGTGAAAGCACACTGAAATTAATCAGCTATAAGCCACTCAATGATTATCCCCAAGCAATACACAATGTCTGGCAAGAGTATGGCTGACTACAGCTTTTAAAAGAAACCCTCGGAGTATAGTTGACTCTGGGTAAATTAGGTCACATAACACTGATTAATTTAAATAAAAAAAGCCATAGGAATCAGCAGAAGTTGTTTTGTTTTGAATTTTGAAGGGGTTTAAGAATGAAGGTAAGGAATCAGCAGTCTCTACACATGTACAAAACAGTATATGAAGTATCATATATTCTTATACATGTATCTGATGGTTATAATTTTGAAAATTAATCATTTAACTATATAATTAAGAACAAACAAATACTGTCATTTATGCATTTTCTTGTATATAAGGAAAAGTCATTACTATACAAGAATCACAAATTCTTCTGGGCTAAGATAAGTCTTTGAAGCCACAAAGGTCAAGAGCCACAGTAAAGAAGAACATTATGTAGAAAAATTCTATCATCAGAAGTTGGAGCATTTAAGAAGTAGACTGGTAAGACACGGGAAAGCAGGCCAAGAGCAGCTAGAGAGAAGGAAGTCTTGCACCACTCCTAGTGCCATGTCTGGTAAAACTGGTAAAATGTGTGGTACCATAGTGAACTATGCTTGGTTCTGACATTTAAAATGTGAAAAATCTACATGGAACAGTTCTACATTACCCTTCTGGTAAAAACTGCCAGATCATAGTACTCCTGCTTGTTCTATTGTATACACATGTCTGCAAAGATACATACTCACAAATATATGAAACCCTGACAAACAATGCCAATGTTACTAATAGCTACACCAATGTCATGTCCTGATAGGGATATACAAATAAACCCTGTAAGCTGAGTCAAGTGAAATACTCTTAAGACAACTGCCATACATCACAATAAACTCAAATGCTCAGTCTCAAAACTGTCTTTAAGAACTGGCTTTTTTCTTCATTGTTTTCAGTTTTTAAGTTCCATTTTATGATTATCATTCTATGTGTTGTGCTGGGGACTGAACCCCAGACCTTACATGTACCAAGCAAGTGTCGTATATATGATCCACATACCCCTGAGCCCTTTTTAACTTTTTAAAAATTATGTAAAACATGTATATTAGTCCAAACTCTAGCTTCTCACCTCTCTTCATCTTCCCACTTGATCATTCTGTATTTTCTTTCATTTCCATCTTGATTTCACTATTTTTTAAAAAAATACTTTTATTTATTTGCAAGGAGGGAGGGAGGGAGAGGAGGAAGGAGGGAGGAAGAAAGGAAGGGAATGGACGCACCAGGGCCTCTTGCCACTGTAAACAAACTCCAGATGCATACAATCCTTTGTGGCTTTATGTGAATACTGGGGAATGGAACCCAGGCAGTCAGGCTTTGCAAGGGAGTGCTGAGCCATCTCTCCAGCCCAGGTATGACTCTTTAAACAGAAAAAAAAAATCTCTAGACACTGTTATTTACTGGTATTATTACTCACAATCCCTCTAAAGCTATAGAGCTTTATTTTCTTTGTTTGTTTTTTTGAGGTAAGGTCTTGCTCTAGCCCAGGCTGACCTGATATTCACTATGTAGTCTCAGGCTGGCCTTGAAGTCACAGCCATCCTTCTACCTGCCTCCTGAGTGTTGGGACTAAAGGTGTGCTCTCCCATGCCCGGCTTTAGAGCTTTTATTTATGCTGTTTTGGAGAGCAAAGTACCCTGCTGAATGCTGAAAAGGCTTCCAATCACCTGCTATAATTTCTGTTACCAGCATTATGCCATTACAAATAGTTATTTATGCACTTTGGTTTTCCTCTGTCCATATTCTGAATATACTTGAAGTAAAATGTGTTTTTACAACTGTGAGAAGGCAGGTTTCTATTCTGTATTTCAAGTCCCAATTTTCTTGATTTAGGCTTACCCTGCACACAAAGTTGCTAAGAACATGGATTCTGTTGTCAGAATGGCTATGATCACATCACAGTCCCAATACTTGCTAACTGTTGGGATCTTGGAAAAATCATTTTATTTCTCATCTGCAAAAATGGGTGGGGCATACTATCCTTTTTATATGAAAATGAAATAACCTCTACATGCTACGTGCTTAGAAACATACAGAATGGGGTAAATGATATTAGCTATTATTATAGAATGAATTAGACATTTAAAATATTTGTGTTAAGCTGGAAAACAGCAAATGAAAGTAGCATAACAATGCATACTGATGTGGCCATGTTTCAAAACTCAAAGTGTCAAGTATGTACCAAGACATTTAAAATTAATGTTAATTTGAATTTAATATTTTTAGAATATAATTATATTCATCTAGGCAACTTGTTCTAAATCATAGAATAAGCTCATTTTTGCTCCAAATCATTCACTCTAAAAGTAGGCATGTTGGTCCCTAGATCCGAATTTCTAACACTGCCATTTTCTGCTTCAAAGAACAAAGAACTTACTTGCAATTAGAAAGAAATCAGTCTAATAGTGAAATTAGTCAAGAAATATTAAAAATATTATATAGCATACTATATTAAGACAGATCACCTAATAGACATTAAAATTGAAAATACTAAAATAGTATTAAAAACTATTACAGCTATACCAGAAATCTGAGAGTTCTTTCAGATTTTAAATACAGACTTGAAATAAAATTACCACTATCTGAAAATATCTCTTCATATCAAAGCTTAAGAAATTTACTTGTGGTATTTAGCATATTCCTAGCAGTTAACATCCACTGATTATGTAATAAAATCCAGTTTGAGGTTTCTAATGAAATATCTGTATTTAACTATAAATATGAACACATAAGACCAGAGTCTCAATTTTTTTAAAAAAAATATTTTTGTGAGCAAAAGGAGGGGGAAGGAAGGGAAAGAATGGAAGTGCCAGAGCCTCCTGCCACTGCAAACAAACTCAAGATACATGTGCCATGTTGTACATCTGGCTGTATGTGGGCATTGAGGAATCAAACCTGGGCTATAATGAGCAATTTCTCCAGCCCAGATTCTCAATTTTTAATTCAAGTATTTATATTCTATTAATGATCTACTATTGGGATACTTACAACGAAAGTCTTAATTTGCAACCTGTATAAAACATTTATAAACTGTTACTATGTAGTTGAACAGTAACAAGCTGTATTGAATCACATAGGCAAAAAATATTAGGGTCAACTGAGGGAGACAAATTACATCACTTTTTCCATTTTAAAGTATAGTGGAAAACAAACAATTTGCTATTAAAATTAAAGAGATAGTGTACAATATCTCAGATTAGAATTTTTCCATAATAAAACATTTTAAAGACTGTGTTATTCTGAGATGCAGTTGGTGACAGCAGTAGGCTCCTAGAGTCAAATAGTCTAGTTTATAACTTCATTAAACTATTTTTACACAAAGGCATACTACATAATGAGAGATAGTGTTCTAATTAGACAAAAATAGCCAACTTTTGTATTGGTTTAATACATGCTAGGCACTGCTTTAAGAGTATACACACACACACACCCTATATATTTTTTTCAAATAATCCTCCCATTAGTCATAGAAGTAAAATTATGTCTAACAAGTGACAAATGAGATAACTCACCCACATCAGACAGCTATGAAGTCACTAAACCAGAATTCTAATATAGCAATCTCACTCATACGTACAGTCTTACTTGTCATGCTAAACTTCCGAGAGTATAATACTGCCCTTACAACACCATAAAACTCGCCTTACTAAAGTTTCACAATGCTTACTCCAAATAATTTGCAAGTCATTTTTCAACAATTACTTTGCTGATAGCATTGCAAACTGCTGTATTTAAAAAAAAACAGCCTTAATTCAAATTTGGTCTGGACAGTGTCTAAATATGAGAAATGACCTTGTCTCTTAATCACTCAGAATAAGCAGATAATTTAACATAGTTTCAATTTCAAACACTGCATAGATAAAGATTATCAAAGTCCTTTCATATAACTCCTTATATAAAGCCAGCTTGACCCAAATCCTTACAAGTAGCAGGGGCCATTCAAACTAAGGCGTACAGAAGGAAAGATAGAGCACATCTACTGGACGGACATGAATGTTCATATCGGGAACATAAAAGCTATTGATTCCCAGATTTTCAAATCAAAATGTATTCAGAAAAAATAAAACACATATTAACTTAACTTTTTAAAATGAGAGAGGAATCGAATAAAGATTTTAAAGTACACACACACTGAAAAACCATATAGACAATATGAATCAACTCCTTTATCAGACATTTTGCAACCAATTTAAGTCTAACTGCTCACATTTATAAGATTATCTAGAGTTTGTATGATATGTGTATATACCTCTGAAGAATAGACATTAAATATAAAGTACTATGTTCAGGATGATTAATGATAACTCTTAAAAGATGCATAACCCCTATCATATAAATTAATGTAGAATGAAATTTTAGATTCACATAAACTTTTGCCAACTTCCTCCTCAAAGTATATTTAGATTACAACTACAATTACTGAAACTTTTTTTTTTTTTTTTTTTTTGGTTTTTCAAGGTGGGGTCTCACTCTAGTCCAGGCTGACCTGGAATTCACTATGTAGTCTCAGGGTGGCCTCGAACTCACGGTGATCCTCCTACGTCTGCCTCCTGAGTGCTGGGATTAAAGACGTGCGCCACCACGCCCGGCTTACTGAAACATTTTTTACAATGATCACTGGACAGTCACCTTTATATTTTATTTCACTGGTTAAAATTTCATTTTGAGGATCTATAATAATGCCATGAATCTCACAACAAAAATACAACTTTGTTGTGATAGTAACCCTTTGCCCAGACAGAATTCATCTCATTTCTGACTGATAACACAGCAAAGAAATTAAATAGCTATATCTCTCAAACTCCATATACAAATACATATATATTTATGTATGGATAGCAACATATATAATATATATACATTTATTTTTATATATGAGCTATTTTATATATGCAATACTATTTCTTTGATAAATATATAAAGATAATATAAAAACTATAACCTGTTGATTTTAATTACACACAATCCCAACAAACTCAAGTTAAAACTAATAATACAATGAAAACTTTGCCCCAAAAACAGTCCAACTGAAAGGGTAAGAAATATCAAATGTCACCAATTTTGGGACAATCTGTTAAAAAGTTTTTACTTCATTTCTACACATGAGGCCTTAGGATGGGCATCTTTCTAATCAGCTGAGACTGTTGGAAATCTAGAATTGTATTTTTAAAAGATTTCCAGGCAATCTGTAAACAGATTCAAGTTTGAGATCTCTGGTGCAGAGGTATCAAGCCAATTGAAAAGTACTAGAAGAAAATATTCTCCAGAAATACAACAATTCTTTTCTTTCCTGTCAATCATACACACTCAAAGGGTTCAGCTTTACCAAAAACTCATGACATTTAACAGATGACTTTTTGATCATCTGTTAATGATGAAAGATGACAATACCTTGAGCACTTGAACTTGACCTTCTGTAGTAATTTCCTGCAACAGCTCACAAAAGGACTGACAAAGACCTACTGCATATGTCTGAAATTCAATCAAAAGTCAATATATTTAAGAATATATCTGCAATATTTAAGAAGCACAAATTTCAATTTGGGACTCTTATTAATATTTTAGAGAAATATATACTGTCAAAGCATATAATTTCAATTATAATTCTTAAGAAAAACAGATTATATCTAATAATTACAGTTTACGCACATACTGACTTGGTGGGAATATGGTTCTTGATGTGGTACATTTTCTGCATTCAGTCACAGTAGAACTGGATGCTGATTCCATCTTCCCTCAGTGGGGAAAGCTCACAATTAAATATTAACCCCCAAACCAGTCTTAGACTTTGAAAAGATACCTCCAGATTTCAAATAGAAATCAAAATAGTAATTATCATTTCTTACAATGCAAAAGCTATTCCAACATACCTGTAAAAATTCTGTGGATGACAAAAAGATATAACCATTGATGATCTTAAAGCAGGTTCTGAGATTTTCTGAACTTAGTTCTGCCAAAACAATAATTTTTTAAAAAAAGACATATTAACTCACTGTTTAAAATTACTTTAATGAAGTGATTAATTTTCGTGGTAGAACAAAATTATAATTCCTTTTCTCAGGAGGTTAAGGCAGTAAGATTGTGAGATCAATACTAGCCTGGGCAAAACACAGAGCAAGAACTTGTCTCAGGAAAAAAAAGAAAAGAAAACCCAAACTAACAGATCTTTCTTTAAAAATCTTTTCTGTTTTTACCTTATTCACACTTTGATTATCCATAAATGCCTACCTAAAAACTGGCATCAACTTATAACAAAGTTATCTCATGTACATTTCACTAGTTAAAACAATTTAGAAAATATTCCTAGTCTCTCCTTTTTGTTCCATTCAGGGCAAAAAATAGGAAGCCATCTGAACAGACTTCATTTAGATCAGATTTTTAGTGCTAACAGCTTGTGGTGTTAAGTGTAGTGTCTACTTAAGCAGCCTCAGCCAATGAGCACTGAGTAGCTTTTAAACTGCAACTAAAGATGCTGTCTTACCAATTAAAAACTGTCTCTGTATTACACTCACAAATGTTCTGTTTAGTGTCCACAATCCTTGCACTTTGGTCCTCAAATCTGTTTCCCTATGAGAAATGCCCTTAAACATGTCACTGCCAGAACAGCATGCAACAGATGGTTTTCAGCTATTTCAAGTACAGGATAGAAACTACGGTTAAAACCGAATGTGATCAATGTTGAAGCAAGGCCACTTCACATGTGTCAGGAAATATAGCAATATGAAATAATAAAACACAAATTACATATTGTCAAGATAAAAACAGTCTCAGCCAGGCAATGGCGGCACACGCCTTTAATCCTGGTGCTTGGGAGGCAGAGGTAGGAGGATCACGGTGAGTTCAAGACCAACCTGAGACTAGAGAGTGAATTACAGGCCAGCTGGGACTGGAAAGAGACCCTACCTCGAAAAACAAACAAACACATACAGGTCTCCAAAATATCACCCCTGTAGAAAGTCTGCCATTCTTTTTTGCAATTCTTTTCAAAATTCTACTCACAGTAGGACAGACTTAAAGGGGGGGGAGGGTTTCTGGGGAAAATGTATTGCTTTAGGAAGTTGGTTCTTAACACAGAGCATAACCGAAGCGAGTATGCATTCTATTTAGATGTGAAGTTTCTATTTTCATGAAAGAGAAATCCTAGCTCATAATGTCTTTGAAGGCTACACGTTAGGATGTGAAAGACTTAGAAGTTGAGGACTGGGGGAGTCCTGAACAAAAGTTATTTACAAACAATGGGAAGCATTGTGACTGGATGAGCCTCTCCTCCTCCAGGTGAAAGTCCACTGAGCCTGGGCTTCCACACACTTATTGTAGACCAACACTGAACAGCTTCTTCCACAAGCCCGGGCCAAACAGCATCTATGTGTGAGTGAAGAATGTTCTAAACACGTGTTTTTATTGATTTAATAAGGGCTGCATATCAACTGTCAATATTTCTATGGTGAAATGATACTAGAGTGCTTACCTAAAGCAGCATTCAAAGTAGCACATGTTGTTACAGTAAGATCAGTAACATGCTCTTTGTTTTTTTGTTTGTTTGTTTTATTTATTTGTTCCCATTGTCCTAAGGGAACTACACACTGAAGAAGCTAGGCGTGTTGAATGTGACAGGACACAAAGGCAAAGAGAGACCACTCTGCAGGTGAGATCCTGCTCATGACAGAGTTAGGATGATGGGTCTGGCTGAGGTTCCACTCCTAGTCAAGTAGAGAGAAGCACAGGGATTCCTCTAACGATAGGTAGAACAGAACTAGAAGGGTCTTCACAGAGGAAAGGGAAGTAGACAGCACATTTTATAATCTTTCTCTATAATGGCTAAAAGACTTCTAGAGGAACTTGTTCCTCTAAGGGAAAAAGTAGCAGCAGCAGCAGTTGTTATTGTTATTATTATTATTATTATTAGAGTTCCTTCGGTTATTACTAAAGATTTCATTGCATCTTTTCTCTGAAGAAACAGAGTATAATTACAAAAGAAAAGAAAGCCTCAGCAAGCAGGGCATGGAGGTATACACCAGTTATTTTAGAACTTGGGACAACGAGGCAGGATGGTTGCAAGTTCAAGAGGAGGCTACAGTAAGATTCTTTCAAATAGAAGTGGAACAGAATGGCAGAGGGGAAGACTATGAGGAAGGAGAAGAGAATGGGTTGAAGGGACATGAAGGAGAAGGGAGAAGTGAAGGGAGAGCAGAGGAGGGAGACCTCAGAGAATATGTGAGGACTAATCACTTTAGCCATCACAATCATCCATTGAATGAGAAGAGAAAACCTTTATTCAATCAATGCAACTGTGTTCTAATACACACATGCTAATGTTCTCAAAGGGTGGGTTCTACTTTTCCAGTATCACTTGCACTTCAGTGATATTTTTGTTTCTTATGCAATTTCTCTTGTATAAGTTCTTAGCAAAAAAATGTCCAAAATACTGCAATCCAAATTATACTTTTATCATAATGGATTTCTACCTAAATGCCCTCTCAGGATGATATTAAGCTAGTCAGTTAATAAATGCAGGAGTCCTGATGAAGGAATCAAAGATGTTCATGACCAAGTCTTAAAGAATGGGATGCCTACATGCCAGAATATCTAATTGTGACAATAAGGTTTACAAAGAAAACAACTTAAAAGACAATATTCTGCAGGTTAAAATAATTAAAGGACCAGTAAATTATACTATTTGTAATTCTTAAATATGCCATGAAATTAGATGTGAAACTGTACTGGATAACTACCATTCAATATAACTTTATAATCAAAGTATAATTTTTTTTTTAATTAAGGCTAGGGATATAACTCAGTGGTAAATCAAAGGCCCCAAGGGCAACCCCTACTGCCAAAAAAATATTTTTTATATTACACAGTTGTAAATGGTACCTGTTAAATAACAGAAAAGTACTGATTTATTGCTTTTACTACCAGACGAGACTAGGCAAAGAATCTAGTTAGCTCTCTACAACAATGAGACTAGCCCAGTACTCAGTTCTCTTGGCTTCATGTATCAAAAGTGCTGCCTGAAGAACACTCATGCAGCCATGGGCTCAATCCCCAGCACCACAGAGGGAGGGAATAATCATTAAGTTTCATGGGTAGATCATTTGTAAGTAGTATTTCAATAAATAACATATATAATCACTAATGTTTAATTTAATGGTTCCTTACCTAAAGGTAAAAATATGCACAAAGTTCAATTTTGAATAACTCATACCATAAAATTAGTTGAACAAAGTCATGGAAAAGCAGTTTCATAGCATACTTTCCAAATAACATATAGAAATTATTACTAAGCAGACAGGTTTTCAGGCAAAGTTAAAGCTTAAGAATTTTTTTGAGCTGGGCATGGTGGCACATGCCTTTAATCCCAGCACAAGGGAGGCAGAGGTAGAGGATCACCATGAGTTCAAGGCCACCCTGAGACTACATAGTGAATTCCAGGTCAGCCTGGGCTAGATTGAGACCCTATCTTGAAAAACAAAAACAACAACAACAACAACAACAAAAAATTTGGTTTATATTACATAATTTTTCACAAGGCAATGTAATTAGTGTTCACATTTAATTTCTAGAAATAATAATGACACTATTTTTATAAATGTAATAAAAATGGAAGGTGCAAATTCAGGTATAATATTCCAAGATGTGGTTATATTCAACAATATTACTAAGATTATGCTTTAATACATACCAAGAAGTGGTGACATATTCTGAAATATGCGAAGCAACTCTGGTGTAATGCATGGACTATTTTCCAATGTCACTAACCTAGGAAGTAAACAAAAATGATTAATTCACATAAAAAAACTCAATGCCATTAGTATTAAGTATTAAAAGTTTCATATAAAATAAGAAAAAGTGGACAATGAAAAGTTCCATGATTATTTAAACAAATGCCTCAAAAGATACACAGCAAAATAAAAAGTATATGATAAAATATAAGGGAATGATCACTTTAAAGCAAAATACCCTATTTCAAATAAGGTGAAAAGGCCCAACACCCCAAGGTCCTCATTTGACCTCCACGTATGCCACACACCCCTCAAAAAAGCAATGATTAAAAAAATTTTTTTAAACATTATCATTTCAAACTGATGAGTCATAAAAGTTATTTTGTTGCTCTTGTTTTTTTAATCAATTATACCACATGTGATTGATGTGCCTCTTCAATAAGAAACTGCTAATAAGTTAATAAAACAAATTATGCTAAATGCTTTCTAAATAGGAACTTAGTACTATGAAGGTCAATTATAAAACAATTTCACAGTCACAGCTTTAGAGATCTGAAGTAATATATAAAAAATGCTGTATATAAATAGGTTGTGGGTTATCACAAGACTGTATAGTTGGCTTATCTACTCACCTTCCACCACCTATAGAGAAGTCAATGAAGAAAAATCACAACTGTCGCAAAAGCAGCCAGAACCCAAAGCCCAGTGTGTAGTAGTGCTACCATGGATCCAGAATGTCTCCAAGGGCCCAAAATCTAGCAGCTGATTTGGTCCTTAGTTCACAATACTGGTAGGTGGTGAAAATCTTTAAGAGGTGGGGCCTCAGTGGGAGGTTTCAGGGCACCAAACTGGGGTGTGGTGGTGCCTTTCTTACTTTACATGCCATGTTGCTGGGGCACAAAGCAAAGGGGTCAATCAGTCATGGACTGAACCTCCCAAACTGTGAGCCAAAATAAGCCATTCCTCTTTATAGCTTATCCTGGGTAGCTGTCATAGTAACACAGAGGTAACACAAATACAATGTAAATGGAAAAAAAAAGTTTCTCTAATCTGGTATGTACCTGCAAAATAGTTGAGAGCAATACAATGTGTGATACACACAGAAGCTATTTTCAAAAATCAGAAGAAAACCTCAAAAAACACCTAGCATTATCTTGTCTACCTCAACCTTAATTCAGTGCATGTAAGGAAGGCCTCATTGTATGCCAAGTTAACAAAACATTAGAAATAGCTAAAGTCTTTAGTCACAAGAAAATGACTACAGAAAAGAAAGAATACGAATAATTCAAATTAGAGAGTTCAGCAAGATTGCTGAATGTGTCCCTACTGGAGGATTACGAATCCAAGCAAGGGCAGTCTGTTCTACAGAGTGATACACTGTCTCGAAGCAAGGGAACACTGAGGAGAGGCCTGGGGAAATAGCTCAATGACAGTGACTGACCTGCATGCCTTAGATTCAATCCCCAGAACCACACCCTCTGTCTGTGATACTGGAATTCTGTGTCTATCTCTCCATGATATTTTAAAATTTCCCAATATTCAACATCACATAGTATCTACATGCTTAAAATAAAGTTTTCATGTATCAGAGATCACTATATTTTAATTTATAATCTTGAAAAAGTGCTAACAATTTATAGGTCATGTGATAAAATCTAATCTATGTCCTATTTTCTATAAGTGACGTTTGTCCATTTGGTTATATATAGGTTAGCCTTGACACTAAGACATTAAGAGTTGAGTACCCACAATAACTCTGAAATACTTAAAATAATTACTATCTGGCTCTTAAAAAAAAAAGTGTGCCTACTTCTGCCCTAGAGCAATCCACCCTTATATGAATAAAAATATCTGAATATATAAGATTTCAATAATCCAGTATGCCCACTGAGGATACCCAGTGGATTGGGGACAGGGAGGAGGGAAATAGGGATACCAACACAATGTTTGCTCATACAATGTATCTAATTTTGGAGAATAAAGATTAAAAAAAATATTTCAACAGCATTCTAATTTACAACCAAATGATCTCAATGAACATTTAAATTCAAACAACTTCATCTGAAAATGAACATGAAGAATTCAAATTTCAGCCGGGCGTGGTGGTGCACGCCTTTAATCCCAGCACTCGGGAGACAGAGGTAGGAGGATCGCCATGAGTTCAAGACCACCCTGAGACTACACAGTGAATTCCAGGTCAGCCTGGACTAGAGCGAGACCCCACCTCAAAAAACCAAAAAAAAAAAAAAAAAAAAAAAAATTCAAATTTCAAATCAGTAAGAATCTACCTTGTTACATTTTAAAATCCTTTGTCTAATGCTCTGACACAGATAACTTACTTTTAACTTAGTAATCTGTACTAAAAGATAATTTTATGAGTGAAACCTTTGAGATTTTTGTTTTATTCTTTTTGCTGCTGTTGCTGCTGTTTATGTGACACCCAGAACAGAATTCAGGGCTGAGAAATCTACCACCAAGCTACATCCCAGCCCAAATCAAAGCTGTCAGCTCCTAGACATCTAATCAAACCTATCAGGCAAGAAAGGAAGGGAGAAGCCAAAGAACAGATGCTCATTTTTTCTAATTGATTTTCTATGATTTATTGTAGTTAATTTATAACTAAATTTTTTTTATTTTAAAATATTTTATTTATTCATTTTCAAGAAGAGAGATGAGAGAGAGAGAGAGAGAGAGAGAGAGAGAGAGAGAGAGAGAGAGCGAGCGAGCACCAGGGCCACCACCTTGTGGGTCTGCCTTATGTGGGACCTGGGGAATTGAACCGGGGCATTAGGCACTGAAGGCAAGTGCCTTAACTGTGGAGCCATCTCTCCAGCCCTATAACTTAAATTTTTAACTGCTACAGTACTATTGTTAGAGTGAGATAAGCTTAATAAAGCAAAAGAATTTGCTAGCATAATTCCTTACATACACACACTAGACATTAAGTGACCAGGGAAGCAGGGTTATCTTCATTTTTAAACCTGTAACCCTATATACTACTAATTAAGTGAAATTATAAACCAAATGTATGAAAAACACCACTGTGGTGATTTGATTCAGGTGTTCCCCCATAAACTTAGGTGTTCTGAATGCTTAATCCCCAGCTATGAAAATTTGAGAATCAGAACCTTGTTGGAGGTAGGTATGTTGCTGGGGGCAGGCTTATGGGTGTTATAGCCAGCTTCCCCTTGCCAGTGTTTGGCACACTCTCCTGCTACTGTTTTCCACCTGATGTTGACCAGGAGATGTCCAGTCTCTGCTCATGTCATCGTTTTCTCTGCCATCATGGAGCTTCCCCTTGAGTCTGTAAGCCAAAATAATAAACCCTTTCTTCCCATCAGCTGCTTTTGGTTGGGTTCTTTCTGTCAGCAACAAGAAGCTGACTGTAACAACTACCACTTGAAACTGAATTATAATATCAGCACATACTAGGTAAGGCAGTAAGAGGCGGAAAAATAACTCCATTTCCCCTAAACCATCTCAGTTCACAGACTGAAAAAAACCTTAGGAAAACTTTCAGTTTGAGAAACATACTATTTTCCCTTAATCTGCCTATGAGCCTACACTGAACAGCAAGCAGTACACTGCCACATGCGTGAAAGGGGACAATTTCAAGTACTTAATTTTTAAATGCCGAGTAGTCATAACCATGATACATGACGATGACTTTACTGGCACAGAAGTAAGTGAGGCCCAGAAAAGTAGCTGAAGGTCCATGGTACAACTGTTTCCTCTTACCATAACTCTAAGCCGTCTTCCAGAAGGTAGACATGTGGTGGCTGGGAAACATCTGTACTCAGCTGGATAACTGGGAGCAGGAATGGATACAGGTTCTTGCTGTCTGCTCCTAATCCCTATAGGAAGTCAAAGTACAAATTTCATGATAAGATATTCTAAGACCCCTCCCAACCACCACAAATTAACTGTCACAGAAAAAATTCTGAAAATAATTTATGAGCAGTCTTTTAGAATAGTCCCTATTATAAATACTATGAAAAACAAAGTTCTGTTTATTATTGGAAAGAAAGAAACAAAAGACATTACTCCAGCTAAGGGCATTAAAAAATATACATGCCATGGCTATGTGAATCTTTTTCTTGAGTATCCCTTTATCTGACATGGTTAAAAGAGACTCCAATTTTGAAAATTTTTTAGAATATTTACACATATAATGAAATACAAACTTCATTTATGCTTCACATATACCTTACACATGTATCCTAAAAGTAATTTGATACAATATTTTCAGTGGCCTACATTTTTTACTGTGACTGTAACTGTAACTAACAAGGAGTTTTCCACTTGTGATATCATGTCAAGATGCAAACAGTTTCATGTTCAGGAGCATTTCAAATTTCAGATTAAGAATAGTTATCCCATATATGACATATTTATTCACCCTATGCTATGGCTACAGACAAATTAGCACTGTTAATTTAAATTGTATCAACATCCTCACCTAAATAAGTAATATACAATGAACCCAGCCTCAATGTTCAGACATGGTACATCCATATTTTAGAATAGTGGGTAGCAGTGAAAAGTAATCTGGCACAGAATGAAAAAAGTCTCCAAAGTAAATATAAACTGGACTTAATGGTACAGAAATATATATTTTAAAATCCCATATCAAAGACGTTGGGGGGGGGGCTGGAAAGATGGGTCAGTAGTTAAGATGCTTGCCTGCAAAGCCTAATGACCCAGGTTCAATTCCCCAGTATCCACATAAAGCCAGATGCACAAAGTGGTACATACATCTGGAATTCGTTTACAGTGCCTAGAGACCCTGGTGCATCAATTTTCTCTCTGTCTCTGCATGCAAACAAATAAAAATATTTAAAAAGATAAGGTTTTAAAGTATCTATGTAGCTGACCAGCCAGCCATCTTCTACCTCCACCTCTACTCCACCACCCCCCCCCCGCCTCTTCTGCTGCCTCCACCACTGCACTAGTACCTCTGCTGCTCCAAAAGCCTGCACCCACTAAGCACAGCAGACTGGATCTAAAACCAAATGACTCCATGCGTGTAACAACTAGAGGTCTACTATCCGTGAAATGAAAGAAGACACACATCCGGAGTGGGGATGTTTGTACCATCACCAAAGGAGCACAATCCACCATTTAGCCACTGACCTGACACCTAGCTCCAAAGGAACCAGCACGAGTTTCAAATGACTTACTCCTGGTAAAAGCCCATCAGATCTGCAAAATCTGCTTAGAAAAGTCCAAGTAGAGGTGGGGGAGAGATGGCTCTGCAGGTAAAAGTGCTTGTACTAAATATGAGGGTATGAGAGGGCCTGAAAGCACCTGAGCTCAAGCTCTCACCCCAAATAAAAAGCTGGGTTTTTCATGGGTACAAGGGATCCAAACTCAGATCATCATGCTTGGATGGAAAGCACTTGACCAATCGAGTCATCTCCTCAGCCCCACAACTTATTTTTCATTTGAGACAGGGTCTCACACTGTAAACCAGACTATGCTGGAACTCATGGCAATCCTCCTGCCTCTGCCTCTGCCTCTGCCTCTGCATCAGCATTGGGATTACAGACATGAGCCACCATGGCTGACTAGAATGTAGCAGTTTATTTATCTACCCAGCTCACTGAGACACTCCTTTTGCACTTCGCTTATTTTAATTTGAAGCTGGAGAATGAACCCAAGGCCTTATACCTGCTAAGCACTACCACTAAGCCACACCACCAGTCTTGAATTCCTATTTTCATATCTGCTGTTTATTTGTGCCGCTACTTTAAAAATTTCAAGAAAGCCAAAGGAAGAGTAAGACTGCTTATAACACTAACTTCCAGACACAAAACGGCCTTGATATTCATGAATCCCCAGTGCCTGACAATACCTACACATAGTGAGAGGAAAAGATGATGACACCAAAAGAGAAGAGAGAGAGAGAGAGAGAGAGAGAGAGAGAGAGAGAGAGAGAGAGAGAGAGACTAATTGAGAGGGGGAAGAAAATGGGGAAGGGTGGGATGGGGAGGGAATCATAATGATTTATGAATTATGGAACCTAGCAATTTAAAGTTTTTAAAATAATTCATGAAGATTTACCAAATTATAAAATATATATATATTGTTTTAGAAAGCAAAATGAAACACTGTCAGAACTACTTAGATATGGGGAAAAAAAAAGATGTTGGGAAAAAACAAACATACTTTCATTTGTATGCTTTTTACATGTGTATATATTTATTACACTTTTAATAAGTACACAAAGATGGAGGAAGGAGAGGGAATCTAATCTGAAATTCCCATCTGCCTGTTGATCTCTCCTAACAGGCTGACAGGGTCCACAACAGTGACAGTACTTCAAAGCAAACACAAAACGTTGTTTAAAAGAAAAGTCTATATATAATTAATAATAAAACTCCATAATCCAATAAACTCAGAAAAGAAACCAAATGAAATATCAAATACCTTCTCAATTGGGAAATAATTCAGATGTTAATAAAATTTCTAGCAAATTAAAATACATAAAATATGCATACATATCTATGTCCTGCCCTTCTTTGTTCAGTTCTTTCTCTTGGAGACAGCGTCTTGTTATGTGGCCTGACTGGCATGGTACAATGCTGGCCTAAAACTTAGCACTCCTATTTCTTGCATTCTGCATTGTGCCTGCCACCATGCCTGGTTACATATTTCCCACTTTTGATGAAATAATATTAAGTTCTATCATCTTTCTTTTGGGGGACAGTATATGAGTCTAAAATTCGTTATTAACTATAGTCACCATGCTATACAATAAATCTCCAGAACATCTCCCTCCTATCAGAAATTTTGTGCTCTTCATCTAAAATATTGCCTCTTCTCTAGCCTCGAGCAAACACCAATCAACTCTTTTAGTTTCACTTATGAAATCATGTAACCTTTGTCTTTCAGCTCATCTGGATCTGCCCAGCACAAAGCAGCAAAAAAGGTCGGTAGAAACCTAGCCCTCCAGTCAGTCGTTTGAATACCATACTGAAGAGTCTATCTAAGGTGTAAAACAAAACTAGCAAAATGCCATTATTAAATAAAGTATTACACTAAGCCTTAAATTTCACATCTCACATACTGTCCATCCAAAGAAAGGTGAAAGGGAGAAAGGGAGGAAGGAAGAGGTCAAGGGAGGGAGGGGGAAAGGAAGGGAGGGGGAAAGGGAGGGAGGGAAGAGGGCTGATTTATAAGAAAAGAGGGAGGGAGGGAGGGAGGAAAGACAAAGTCAAACTCATTCAGATTATCAAGTAAACTGAAAATTTCTTAGGAAAACTAGAATGTATCTACTCAAGTACCTATTCAAATAAGGAAAATATGGCAACATTAGCAAAACTAGCATAAGCAATTGCTAAACAGACTCTTAAAGCCTAAAGAGAACATGATATTAAGATTTTGTGCTTAGATGTGTCAATCTCCCATATGTAGCTAAGTAAATTTGCAGAGAAGAAGCCCTCAATAATGAGATATTGCTATACAAAGCTCACAAATGAAACATCAGTTATTAAGACAACTACTGGAAGTGGGAAGGTAACATGCATATTGGTTTACATGAACCTCCAAAAGCCTCAGGAACTGGTGGCATTAGGTATTTGACAAAGGTGTACATGTCTGTTTGGAGGCTGGGGGTGTGTGAAGAAAAATGTTGTAAGAATAAGAGAAACTCTGGGTGTTTAAAAAGCAATCTGATGCAAACATTCCATCCACATCCATAAACAGATAAACTGGCCCTTCGCAGTACTAGCAGAAACTGGCCAGTCACCAGGGAAATAACAGGTAATCAAGATTATACTTCTTGCAACAGGCAGGAAATGTCACTGAGAAAAGGCATCAATATATTGCCATGGAAATTTGTTTATTAATCCTACAAAATCATCCTAAAAGGAAAAGCTACACATTCGCTATCACACTCAGTTTTGGAATGTCCACTCTTAAACTTGTACAAACAAAATATTAGTATTTCTTGAAGTTGCAGGGTTCTATAGATGTATTACACTTCTTTTATGTATATTTCAAGTTTTTCCACAACAGGAAGTAAGCATCTAAAAGGATCAGCAGATATGAATAAATCGTCTAGTTGAAATATAGATTTAACAACAACTAGAAAGTCTCTGGAAGAAAACAGAGACCAAGCAGACATGAAAGCATGGCAAAATATATCACTATTACCTTTAGCAGGTAAAGAAAACAAAGTGGGGCCTAGCTGGTGAAAGAGGACAATTGAGCCATGTCCTAACAATGTTGTCCCTGAACCCTCTCAGGTACTAATTCTGCTTCCTGTTGCCATGTGGTAAGCCTCACCAGGGGCCCAGCTCAAAAGACCCAAGAACAGTCAAAATAAATCCTTCCTCCCTTCAGTTGCTTATGTCAGGGAGGTATCACATCACAGTAAGTGAACCATCCACAAGCTCTACTTGTGCTGGCACATTTGTCTAAACATCATGAACACATGCATCCCTAAGGCACAAACTCATTTAAAACTGAAACAGACAAATCCCCTTATTTAACAGGACTTTACACTATTTAGACACTACTCTGTCTGAAGGCTTGCCCTGATATTCCTCTTCTCTCCACTCTGAGACAACATGTGCCCAAATACCATGGTCTTGGGGCTAAAAGACCACTTCAATACAACAGATCAGCAGTTCCCTACAGTGTCAAAAGCACAATAAGCTTGCCCTATTCATTTCTTCCCAGTGACTAGTACTATATGTTGAACATTACAGGGCCTCCAAAACGCTTACTATCTGGACAAATGCTTACTTCTACTGATGCCAACTAATGCAAACTACAATGTTAATGTTTATCCAGTTTTCACCACCCCAGGCAATATTGGACTCTGGATTTAAAGGTTTGTAAAACACAAATGCAAAAACAGAGAAGCCTACACTAATACCTATCTTACATGTTAAGAACAGAAAGACAGCAGAATTCTTCACCAATACAAATACATAAGGTAGTAAAATGTCATGATCAAAGAAAAATCTCTAAACATTCCACAAGGATTATTCTGGCTTACTTGGAGTGACACTGTCTGAAGGGACTTACAAGCTGTGTTTTCTTCCTAACACAAGCCATCAGTTGAGCCTGAAACACATTCAGAAGCAGGACCATGAAACACAAGGGTCTCGGGTTGCACTTCTTCTGTCACCTCCCAATCCAGTTCAGCTAGCCACTAACCTCCTCTGAGCTCCTGCTCTCCACCTCTACAATCAGTGCAGCTAGTCACTAACCTCCTTCTCCACCTCTACAATCAGTGCAGCTAGTCACTAACTTCCTTCTCCACCTCTATAATCAGTGCAGCTAGTCACTAACCTCCTTCTCCACCTCTACAATCAGTGCAGCTAGTCACTAACCTCCTTCTCCACCTCTACAATCAGTGCAGTTAGGCACTAACCTCCTCTGAGCTCCTGCTCTCCACCTCTACAATCAGTGCAGCTGGTCACTAACCTCTGAGTTCCTGCTTTCCACCTCTACAATCAGTGCAGCTAGTCACTAACCTCCTCTCAGCTCCTGTTCTCCAACTTTACAAAAGAAATATAATCTTATAGGATAATCATAATCTCAAGGATAGGCAGGAAGAAACTTTGTAAAAGTGCTTTTGGCAGACACCTGAGGGCAGTTTTTCTTTTAATGGAATACTTTCTATTTTGCAAAGTACAAAAAGGTGAACAATGGTAATGGCTATAAACATTATGAATGGATACATTTAAAATACTGAACCACATACATAAACTGGTTAAGATCATAATTTTTATGCCATTTAAATCTTATCACAATTTAAAAAGTGTGTTAAGATATTTTATATGATTTATCACCTATTTAAAACTATCTTGGGAATTTGTCATGATGCAACTCAACTGATCATTTGTAGAAAGAATATAGTCAGAATGAAAAAGTGTCAAGGCAGCCAATAAATTGTAAACTAATATTGAAAACTTTTAGAGTTGTTACAATAATTCTTAGTGGAGAAAGAGAGCTCCCAAAGGAAAATGTCTCAAATTCATTTTTAATAATTCAAGTGAGAATCACAGTTCAGATCTCTCTGTGACCCTACAAGATTCCCTCTTCCTTCTGCACATCGCAACACTTTAGAATCAAAAATAATGAAATGAAATTCCCTCCTCAGACCCTCAAAAATAATTCATCTGCTTTCTTGCATTCTTGGTAATGAAAGGGAATATTATGTGAAAACAATGAACACCAGGAAACTGCATGTGGTACGATGGATTACACATCTACCACCCCTGGAGATACCTAGTCTACCGGAAGAAATCACTGTTTAAAAAATAAACAGCATCTCTTCAATGTCCTAAAACATTGTTTAACAAACTGTTTTAATCACACATTTAAAAAAGCATAAGAAACAGAGACCGCAGAAACCGAAGGTGCATGAGTTTTCAGCCTCAGTAGAGAAATAGGGCACGGCAACCACGTCCAGCAGATGAAGCCACTGAACACCCGGAGAATCCAGAGCCACCAGCATCCAGCACAGCTGAGCTAAACAACATATTCATGGACCCAGCCAGCCCAGCAAACCAAGAGAGCCAGCCTCATACTCAGCTTGGGTGAGACCAGATGCCATCTCAAGAGGCCCCCACCCTAAGGATATATAACTCTGATGCACACATCTAAGAATAAAACAGATAATTAGGAAACCCAAGCATTAAATAACTCAAGATACAAAAATATCTACATTATAATACAAGAAACACAAAAATTCAAGGAATTAATTCCACCCTTGAAACTATAAATCCATCAGGAATGACCTTCAGTGAGGCTGAGTTAGATGAAATGTCTGACAAAGATTTCAAAAGAATGATGAAAACGATGCTCAAAGAAATTAAAGAGGAAATCAACAAAGCATACGGGCTGAAGAGATGGCTCAGTGGTTAAAGTATTTGCCTGCACAGTCTAAGGACCCGGGTTTAATTCCCCAGTACTCACACAAAGCCAGATGCACAAGATAACACATGTGTTTGGCATTCTAGTGGCTAGAGGTCCTGGTGCAACCAATCTCTATCTACACCTCCCCTTAAATAAATAAATAAATCTTTAGAGTAGGGCATGGTGGTGCTCACCTTTAATCCTAGCACTTGGGAAGCAGAGGTAGTAGAAGGATCACTATGAGTTCAAGGCCAAACATACTACATAGTCAATTCCAGGTCAGCCTGAGCTATAGTGAGACTACCTCAACAAGGTAGGCTCCATCCCAGGGATGCAGGGATGGTTCACCATATAGAAGTAGATTAATATAATTTGCCACATTAATAAACTTAAACACAAGAACCACATGTACACTCAATCAATGCAGAGAAGGCCTTTGACAAAATTCAATACCACCTCATGATCAAAACAATGGAAAGATGGGGCATAGAGGGCTTATACCTCAACATAATAAAGACCATATACAAATCTCTTAAAGCCCAAATCATACTCAATGGGGAAAGACTCAAGGAGTTCCCACTAAAATCGGGAAATAGACAAGGTTGTGCACTCTCACCACTGCTCTTCAACAAAGTTGTGGTACACTTACATTATGGAATTCTACTCAGCTGAAAGGAAAACTGACATACTCACCCACCACGACTCAGGGAACTGAGCGGAAGAGGGGGCGAAAAGATTGTGATAGCCGTGGTGGGGGAGACTATCCAGAGGCATGGCACCCCTCAGTAACAACACACTTGGGCCAGGAGGACCGGGCTGAGTACTAGGCTATCCATGGTCCCCTGCCCCAAGGACTGATCCAGACAGCCCACGGAGGAGGATATCCAGCTGATTGGGGATGGGGAGGGGGACACTGGGGAAAACAACTCATTGTTTGCCCACTAAATAATGTAACTCATTATGGACAATTATATATATATTAAGCTTGAACAGTAAGCAAACCTGACAGGTGAATTAAGAGACTGAAAAAGGGGATGGAAGGAACTGGGTAGGGGGGAGGAAGGGAGGACAGGGAGACACATACAATAATCTAAACCATTTATGAAGTGATACCATAAAATCCCTACTTTCATACAGTAAGTTCTCTAGGAAGCGGTGGGCATCATCTGGTAAGAGGGGCTCTAATAGGGTGGGAGGAAGCCTAACCCCAAGACAAGTTGCTCTAGCCTACAGCTCCCTGTCCCAGAAATTCCCACAAAGCTGTTGATTGAAGAGACCCATGAGGTACCCAAAACAAGACAGGCTTATGTCAGAGCTCTTGAATACCTACCCCAGGCAAAAGGTATGACCCTATTGCTGAAGATACCACAGACTATTGTCACACAACACCAAGTGACCCTGCTGGATCCAGAAAGGTAACCAGTTCCCAGGTGACAGCCTGTGTAGTGATGGAAGGTGTTACATGAGCTGCCAGGGGAAACTGGACAATGATATTCAGAGAAAGCAGAGAGGTCACTGATACACAACACCAACTAATGTTACAAGAATGCTGAGGATACTACTATATGGTAGAGATCAGCAAACCAAGAAGTACACATCTGTGCAATAGTCTAAATCTAGGTAGGTAATCAACAGCTTGCTGATTGGCTAAGAGATTTGCTCAGGCAAGGGATCCTTAACTGGAACTGGCATCCATGGCAAACTTTTATGGAGACCAAGAACCCGGGCTCCAAAGGGAAACTCCCACTAACCAGACATCTACAGAAAGGCACCCATTAGAATATTACCAAATTAACAGTGTTTGTCATTTAACCTATACTGATCTCACTCTCCGTTGGAGATTCTGTTTGTATTTTTCAGAAGGCAGTGAGAAGCGTGGACAACCCAATTCCACCAATAAGACATGGGATGGAGATGAAGAACCCCTAACTTTTCATAGAGGGTCCAAAATGAAACCTTCACAAAGTGGCGAGATGAGCAAGAGAACCACCTCCACAGCAACTCAGATAACCTGTGAAAGGGTAATGGAGACAGATACCAAGGATACCCAACACAGTACAAAACAGAAATTCAGGGACTCTTAAGATCTCAACAGTAAAGCAGACTTCAAACTCACCCACCATGACTCAGGGAATTTAGCAGAAGAGGGGATTATAAGAGCCATGGTGGGGGAGAATATCCAGTGACAACTCACAAAGAAAAAACTGGCTACTTCTTTTACAATCATCACCCCCTGCCCCATGTCTGCTTCAGCAATCCCACTGAAGAGGGCCCCCAGCGGGTGGGGGACAGGGAGGAAGGAAATGGGGGTACTATCACAAAGCTTGCTCATACAATGTATCTAATTATTAACAATAAGTAAGTAAAAAAAAGAAAATGAATAAAAGTAAATGTAAACTTTTTACCAACATTACATAAAGATTATATAAAGAAGTCTGAACTAAAAAGAACTATGAAACCTAGAAGTGACTTACCTGAACTAGATGGATAAGTGTTGTCAGAATAGCACACCTCAGCATATTGTGTTCTTCACTCTGTTTCCAAAGAAGAGGCAAATACTGCACCAAACATCCTACATACGGTCGTATCTACAACAAAATGGAAACTTCAGAATCAGTTAGTAAAGGCAGAATTCGCTGAGAAACAATGACAGAACACAATTAAGTCCAAATCAATAATCCTTTAAGTTGCTAAGTATAATATACTAAGCTAATGTAATACATTAATTAAATGTAATTCTAAAGATAAGTCAGATAGAAAAGAGACCCAAACCAAAGCATTAGGGAAATATTTTTAATTACTAGTATCAAATTTACTGAATGAAACATTCCTAAATATAAAACATTTATTTAGATATTAAAAGAAAGTGGAGTTATATCCTGCTTCTTCTTTAATAAGCTTGACTACATTATTTATTATATCATGTCATTAGATTATATCTTTGAAAGAGTTGGCATTTATTTATTCAATGATTTCCTGATGAAATTTCCCAAATTTCAATCCCTGAGGACAAGGCATTGGAAAGAAAACTATGTAATGAATCTATACAAACCCTGACATAAAACAAAAAAAAAAAGAGTAAGTTCAATCAATGATGAAGGATGGTACATGTGAGGTGTGGTGGAAATATGCGGAGACCCATTTTCAAAAGACAAAATTATTATATTCACTATAGATGAAGTGAAACTGATTTTAACAACACACTGAAAAAAAAAAAAGCAAAACTTGATGGTGAGTTCTCCACCTCAAAAAATCATTATGAATGCACACTGATATAAACTCCAGCTCCATGCTTAGGATCGTAACTAAAATTGTTCTGAGTAGAATATCCTTGGTGATGAAACAGAAATATTAGAACTTTGTAATTTCAGCAATAGTGATTTTCACCTCCCTCATCTATTTAAAACTAAAATCATCACCACAAAAAGGTTTTGAAAATCTGGTCATGCAATGAATGGTTTAACACCAACACTAAGAGCAAATGGGGTAAAATGTTGGTAACTGATGAAATTAGGTGAATGATATATGGATGTTGATCTATTCTTGCAACTTTTCTGCAGGCTGGAGATATTTTCAATAAAATAATAAAAACAAGACTATCCATATACAAGTCTGAAAAGGATTGTAACATATGTTTTTTAAAAATATGTTTTTATTTATTTATTTGCAAACAAAGAGAGAAAGAAGAGAAACAGACAGAGAGAATGGGCACACCAGGGCCTCTAGCCACTGTAAACGAACTCCAGATGCATGTGCCACTATGCATCTGGCTTTATGTGGATACTGGGGAATTGAACTCGGGTCGTTGGGCTTTGTAGGCAAGAGCCTTAACCACTGAGCATCTCTCCAGCCCCATATAAAATTTTTTTTAAACCAGGTCAATTTCAGTTCTTTTTAGAACATTTGGGAAAATGGTTCAGTGCATAAAGCATGTGTTGTCATAGACTTCTATGGTTGCTAGGGATCCAAACTCAGGAACCCTAGCAACCTCACAAAATGCTGGGTATGGGGGCTCATGCCTGGAATTCTAGCACTAGGGAAGTGGATCTGGGGAACCCCTTAGGGCTTACTGGTCAGCCAGGCCCAAAAAGATCCTTAAATTTGATCTCTGGCCCTAACAAGTCTGTGCACACACACAAACCAAAACAGATTCAAGCATGCCTTACAGTCATCATGAAAATGCAAGCAAAAGCATGATGAGAAATCACCTCATAGAATGATTATTTTTAAAAGATTGAGTAGGAAAGTGATGATCAAGAGAAACTGAACCCTTGAACATTCTTGATCTGAGTGCAAAATGATCCTTAATGAAAATGGTATGAATGTTCCTCAAAAATAATATTACATAATCCAGCAACCCCATGAGGAGGAGGGGGGAAGAGGAGGGGAAGAAGGGGAGGAAAAATGGGGTAAAGGAAGAGGAGTTCAAGGTTTCATGAAGGTTAAAGGAGAAATATACGCAAAGCACTTAACACATTAGAATGGTGTTGTTGGTCATTATTCATTAGTAACTTTGGAATTAATAACCAGGCTTGAGGTATCAGAATTCACAAATAACAGGTCCACTACAAAACCAGTAATATTCCCCAACACTTCAGTTATTTCAGTTCTTTTCATATATATGCTAAGATATAAAAAGACAAAGGATAGGGGCTAGGGAGATAGCTCAGTAAAGCGTTTACCATGCAAATATGAGGACTTGAGTTAGAATCCCCAACACCCATATAAAAGCTAAGTGCTGGCTGGGCATGGTAGCCTATGCCTTTAATCCCAGCATCTGGGAAGCTGAGGTGGGAGGATCACCATGAATTCAAGGCCAGCATGGGGCTACAGAGTGAGTTCCAAGTCAGCCTGTGCTAGAATGAGACCCCACCTCAAAAACAATAAAATTAAAATTAGAAAAAAAAAAGGCTAATCTCAGTGGCGCACACCTTCAACCCCACCCTAGACCCTGGGGTTTAGGCTAGCTAGTCTATGGAGACACAGTCTAAAAAAATCAGGTGGTGAACAATTAGGAGGATGCCTTATGTTGATCTTTGGCCTCCATAGAAACACATGCCTCACTCCCCTACACACACACACACACACACACACACACACACACACACACACACACACACACATACAAAAGAAATAAAGGCACAAGATTTTATACAGTAGTTTTCTGTAGTATATATTTTTCAAAAAGAACATAGGTGATAAGGAAAGACAAATATTTTAACTGTTAAGAACATTAAACAAATTCCCAAGAAATTGTATTTGCTATGATACTGTTCCTAGGACCTACGACATGAGCCATTCTATTTTCTAAACAGTTCTACACTGTTGATGCAATTAACATTTATTTTTTTAATTTCCTGTATTTTTTTTTAAAGACAGGGCCTTGCTATGTTGTTCAGGCTGAACTTGAAATCACACTGATCCTATCTCCTCAGCATGCAAAGCACTAGGATTACAGGCACATATCACCATGTCTAGTTTTTGTTAGTCACTCTGTGTGCGTATATTCACATGTGCACATGTACGGATGTGCACTTGTGTGGGGAGGTTATTTATCAAGACGGCATCTCTAACTAAACCTGGAATTCAAGCTCTAGGGTGCCTCCTGTCTCCACCTCCCCAGCATCTCTAACTAAACCTGGAATTCAAGCCCTAAGGTGCGCCTCCTGTCTCCACCTCCTCAGCACTGGAATAACCAGTGCACCTTGCTGTGGCTGGCTTTTAACAGTGATTCTGGGTATCTGAACTCAGGTCCTCATGCTTGTATATTGTATAGCAAGAGCTTTACCAACTAAGCCATCTCCCAAGCCCCTTAATCATTCTTTATAAATTCTAATGTAAATGTCAACTAACACATAACAACAACCAATATGATCTAGGCATTTTAAAATGATGTAACTTTCCAATAGCATACATAAAGCAAAGATAATATCAAATTATGCAGATGTTCCACTCATGTCTCTGACATTTATTTTTATGTTTTATAACAAAATTACCTGTACATTGACTCTTTCAATCACACAGGAAAGGACATGTAAAACATGCATCTTCGTATCACATTCTGTAACTTGCTGCAGTAACTGAAAAAGGAGTGTGAACATGGTCTCCAAATACTGCAGGTAAAAGAGAAAGAGTCAAAACTGTAAAAACACCAACATACACAGATGAAAATAAAGGATACCATCAGAGCAGTAAAAAAAACAAACCTCAGCTAGATGCAAACATGCTGCTAGTGTGTAAGATACTAATTTTTCCTTTATTACTGATAAACATGGCCATTTCAGAATCTTAATCGTTCTCAAACTGAGATGCTTAGAAGATAGTCTGAAATGTGTATGTTTAAATTTTATTCTGTAAACTAAGCTGTTAACAATGCCTCATCATTATTCCTCCAGGCAGATACGTAACAAGTAACAATATGATAGACCTATTAATTAAAGTAAAATAGAACACTAACTACTGCACTCAATAGGCCAGATATCCTACACAGACCTTAGCAGATGTGGTACAGAGATACACGTGCATATGTGTACGTACACATCCATACAGACATGCATCTGTCATCCTAAGAATAAGAAAATGTTTATTAGAAAAGAATTTAAAGCCACATGTGTGTCTTGAACCTCCTACATTATGAAAATTATATTGGAACCTGAAAAATTGCGAGGGTCATAAAACAAATATTTTTGTTGGGCTGGAGAAAAAGCTCAGCAGTTAAAGACACTTGCCTGCAAAGCCTAGCAACTTCAACTGAATTCCCCAGTACCCACTTACAGCCTGAGGAACAAAGTGGCGCATGCACCCTGGGCCTCCTACTCCTATAAACAAACTCCAGATGCGTGCACCAACCACCTTGTGCATCTGGCTTTATGTAGGTACAAGGGAATCAAACTCAAGGCCTCAGTCTTTGCAAGCAAGTGCCTCAACTGCTGAGTCATCTCTCCATCCACAACATACTTTTAAGCATTAATAACATATATATGAGCAGCAAAATAATATTCATACTCATAGACTTTAATATATTAGATATATACATGCTTGTGTGTATATATATATGTGTATATATATACATATATAAACATTTATCAACTGAAAGGTAGTATTTATACTCAAAGACATATAGCAAGCAATTATTACAAAACCTCAAAATTAAAATTCTTACCGGTAGAAATTGATCTGTTCTAAATTCAAAATCATCAACAGGTAAAAAAGCAGTTAAGGAATACTGAGAAATTTAAGAATTTAATCAAGACAATATATTTATAATAAAGCTAATGACTTATTTACAACTATACTTTAAACTATCTAATGAATTAATTTCATAAAATAGTAATTCAAAATCATTGAACTTTTCAAACTGAGTGTGGAAGTGCACAGTTTATAATCCAACATTTGGGAGCAGAAGGGGGCGATGTTTAGGGATATCCTGGGCTAGATGACATTGTCTCAAAACAACAAAATAAAAGTAAGTTTTCTGCAATTAAGTACTTTTAAATTTTATAAAGGATATTTAACTTCAGGGTTGTTGCTGTTTCAATTCGGACCTATAAAAACAATGTTGGGTAGGAATATTTGTTATAGAACTACAGGGCATCACCATTAGTAGTTAAATAAAACATTATTCCAAGTCATTCTCTTTACTTTTGTTGCTAATGATAATTCATAGAGCATGAGAAACTAGAATGATAATTCCCTAAGTAGCCGGGCGTGGTGGCACACACCTTTAATCCCAGCACTCAGGAGGCAGAGGTAGGAGGATTGCCATGAGTTCAAGGCCACCCTGAGACTACATAGTGAATTCCAGGTCAGCCTGGACTAGAGCGAGACCCTACTTCGAAAAAAACAAACAAACAAAAAAAAAATTCCCTAAGTATAGAGCAAGTGATAAAACAAACAGTATTGTGTATTATTGCCCTTTCCAGTTTTCAGTAACTTGCTTAGGACTTTAACTCACTGGGTACTTCCAGGAAGAGCAATGGTTTTTCTGTAGACAGGTGGAAAACACGGGGGTGAAGGGAGTAACATCAAGACATGAGAGGATGGAAAGATGGAGAAGCAGGAGCCCTGGGTAGGGCTGAGGTCATGCAAGTGAAGGGTTCAGGACAAACCAAGGCGAGAAAAGAAGGGAAAGAGAAAGAATTCAAACAGCCATCACTAACCTAATCCAAAAATGACTAAGATTTTCTAAACCTTGTATATAAGCTCTGGACCCTCCAAATTATATATTCATTGTGTATCAGCACAATATTTGGGTATAAAACATAGAAGAATACCATTACAACATAATCTCCTTATTCTCTCAAATTTTATTTTGACTTTATGGGCCAAGTTAGCACCAGCAAACAATTGTAGTTTCCAAAATAAGACCATGAACTCAAGCTATAATGCAATTCCAACCTTCAATTCTGCTAAGTAATTTACCTAAAGCTTTTATTTCCTGGCTACTTTCTTAGATGCTAAACTTTTTCACATGTGATAACAATTTCTTCCTTGTAGTCCTTTGTGAGAAACCATGTTAAATACATTAGAAGTGCTAAGATCTTGAGATGCCAACATACCACTAAATCCTGGTCTTGAAGCAAGTTACAGATTGCCTCGTAGAGCATGGGTCTCAAGTCAGACTTGAATTTCACAGAAATCCACTGACCGATAAGCCAAATCACCCTGCGCCGCAATGGCTTATACCTAGATAGGAGAGAATTTTGAGAAATCAAACATTCAGAATTTTAAGAAGTCTACTTCACTTAGAAATTTAACCATTTTAACATAAAATATATAAATACAATGTGCATTATCTAGAAGTATAAAAGCAAGTTCTACATGTAACACAATACAAAACACCAACAATAAAGTCCTGATCTAAGAAAATTAAAATTTTAGGTGCATATACAATAAACTGATTCTTTTGAATTAAAGAATAGTAATGGCTTGCAATCCCAGCATTTGGCAAGCTGAGGCAGTGAATTCAAGGCAAGCCTAAATCCTACCCCTTCTCAACCTGACACCCAAACGTCACCTTAATTATAACCTTCTAACCCTTGTGTCCAAAGATTCCTGGCCATGTCATAATACAAAATATATTCAGTTCAAAGTCCTCATAGTGTTTGAAAGTTGAAACTCTTTAGATACAGAGGCAAAGTCTTAACTGTAAGTACTCACAACATCAAAAGCTAAGCTACAAAGCCAGGTAGAGTAGCCTATTATCTCAGAACTCCAGAGGCTGACGTAGGAAAACAGGACAGCCTAAACTAAACAGTAAGTTTCCAGGTCAGCATGGGCTACAGTGAACCCTGCATCAAAACAAAACAAAAAACAGGCTGGAGAGGTTGCTCAGTGGTTAAAGATGATTGCTTATTAAAGTCTGACAGTCTGGGGCTGGAGAGACGGCTCAGCGGTTAAGGCACTTGCCTTCAGTGCCTAAGGCCCCGGGTTCAATTCCCCAGGACCCACATAAGCCAGGCCCACAAGGTGGTGGCCCTGCTGCGCTCTCTCTCTCTCTCTCTCTCTCTCTCTCTCTCTCTCTCTCTCTCTCTCTCTCTCTCTCTCTGCTTGAAAATGAATTAAAAAAAAAAAAGTCTGACAGTCTGGGTTCAATTCCCCAGTACCCACATAAAGCCAGATGCACAAAGTGGCACAAGTATCTGCAGTTCATCTGTAGTGGCAGGATGCTCTGGCATAATATTTTCTCCACCCCCCCCACCTCTGTCTCTCTCCTTCCCTCCTTCAAGTAAGTGAAAATATTTAAAATGAAAAAGCCATGTCATAATTATCTTCTAATTGCTGTGGAAAAGCACCCGACAAAAAGCAGCTTATGTATGGAAGGTTGTTTTTTGTTTTTGTTTTTTTTGGCTTCTACTCTCTTAGGGAAGCTTTATGATGGCAGGGGATAGCAAGGATGAAAAAAGGCTGGACATCACCTCCGCCACAGCAGGTAGGAGAGTGACCCAAACTAACACTGGCAAGTTAGGGGCTAATAAAGGATAAGGTCCATCCTCAACAAGACATCTCCTCCAGCAAGGATCCACCTCCCAAACTACCACCAACTAGGAATGGACCCTTCAGAACACACGAGTTTATGGTGGACACTTATTCAAACAACCACATTCTACCCCTGGCCCCCAACATCCATGACGTAAAATGCAACACATTCAATCCAACTTTAAAAGTTTCCATAGATTTTTCAATCCCAATTATTATTCAAACATCCCCATAGTCCAAGGTCTTTTAACTGTGGGCCTGTAAACTCAAAACCACATAATGGCACAGAGCAAACATTCCTACTGCAAAGGATGACACTGGGCATATAAAAGGAAAGATTTTATCAATGCAAGATCTGAAACAACCAGGGCAAACAACAAATTCTGTAGCTCACATCAGACATCTGGAACCACTGACAAAGTCTACGGGTTGTAATTCCTCCCCCCCCCCCCCCCCCCCCCC